>JAJJMC010033707.1:481077-498876 GCA_023531435.1 Papaver californicum | reverse complement strand
AAAAAAAAAAAAAAAAAAAAAAAGAGAGAAAAAAAACAATATTGACACTTTGATAGCAATATGTATGTGTTCTCCCTGTCTCCGTCGCCTAAGCAAGCATGGAACGCAGGATCCATGGGAACTATCATGTAAGATGCTGATAAGAATCATGCGCTTGGATTCAATTTGATCCAATCATGTTGTCAATATATTTATCGTTTTATTTTGAATAAATCGATCGCTGGGACCCTTGTATATACCAGTTGAGTCGATATTAGTATTAGGTTTAAGACCATGTATCTCAATCTATTAGGATTCATCCTGGCACTGACCTTCAGACATATATGGGAAACATCGTTCACCTTAGTCAACATGTGCAACCTTCATATTTCTATGTCCATCTTCTAATCTTTTCATGTGATTAATTGGGATAGATTCTGAGTCTTGTGGTTGAACAATTATCTGAGTAGATATCTGTTGTCTTATATATGAATTTTATTATGCTTGAGTAAACACTCGTGTACAGCAATTGGACTAATATAGGGTAATGATTCCCATAGCCGATGAGTTGAGTAAACCAACTAAATAGCTTGTTTAGTGTTTATCCTTAATCGTTCACGAGTTGCTAAAATCTAGAGTAAAGGTTTTGTGGGTGTACCTCTTGTAAACCCTCACGAGACAAAACTCGTCCACTAGGGAAACCTAGGGGTTTAACGGCTTACTGCATATGCTAAATGTAGTCGCGATTCCTGCGAAAGTGAGTTAGGATTTTATTTTATTAGTTTGCTCGAGGGACTAGAAAAATAGTAAGTTTGGGGGTATTTGATAGGCACATTTTTATGTTTATATTGCGCCTGAAAATCTGCTTCGATAGTACTCGATTTTACACTTATTATGTCTTTTTATGTCTTTGTAGGTATTTTTGAGAAATAAACATTTGCAGAAAAATTGGCTCGAAAATTGTTAAAGGCATCCGGGAAAAGTGATAAAGGCACCCACATTTTGGATTGGGGGCACCCCTTCTTTGAATTTTGAAACCGAAAATGGCGGGAAATTTTACTTCACGAAGAGAAGATTGTTGTGAACATGTTTTACGTGATTCTTGGGATTTTTGGACTTTTAATTTGACCCAAAAGCAAGTAGAGATGAAAACAAGATTAAACACGTGAAGAAACAGAGACTAAATCCGGAAAAACTGCTTCAAATCCGAGTTGTAGCTGGAGAAGGAAAATTCACGCTGTAACAAGATCAACACGTATTCAAGTTGGATTTGGACTCTTCTTTGAGTCCTTATCAATTAAGGAAGATCCCTAGGGTTAGAAAAGGCTATAAATACTAAGAGAAACCAAGAAAATGAAGGGAGAGAACCACCGGAAAAAGTATACAGACAACACCATTTTTCTGCTGCTGCTCACATGAAGAAGAAGGTGAAGAACAAACAGCTCTTGCGAACTGTCGTGCATTATCGCTGGAACTGTCGCTGCTTCAGCTGCTTAAACAGTTGTTCATCTGCTACACATATTATATGTCCTTTTTTTTGTACCTTGTTCTGCTCCTGTAACACGCTGAACCACCTCACTGTAACGCTTATAAGCGTATCAAATCGGCTGTGTTACTTCTTTTAAGCCATTGTAAACACTTTTTGAGCAATGAAAGATTGTTTTGAGCATATTTTCTCTACAATGAGCTAATCACCATCACTGGGATGATGGAGTAAGCTTTTTCTCTAATAATTAAGTGGTATGTATTTAATTAATTTATTTATGCAATTTATTTATGATTAATTGCCTTGATTGAAAATTGATTTAAAAGATTTTTATTAAACAATGGTGCATGCCTCGGATTAGGTCCCTAGATGCTCTATGCTTGTATTATACAGTTGTTGTTTTGAAAATCTATTTTTACAATGCTTTAGAATCAAAATAAAATGTTTTAATTGCATGATTAAAATTACTATCACTTGATTTATTGGTTAAAAGTGGAATCCTGAATCCTAGTTCTTTCCCATATTTTTTAGTCATCTTGATTTTATTCTGTTTTGTTTTCTTTAATTAAAATTAAGTCTATAATTAAACCTTCACAAGTCTGAGAATCGAACCTCTTTTTACCACTATATTTTATTACATCACATGGGTACATTTGGATGATGATCTTCTAACTTTTGCAGGTGATGCGAGTGAGATGAATGTACCCATTAATGTCACAAATAAGGAGAGTTCTGCAACTAAGAATCCCTCAAACATAAGTGCCAATTCTTATGAGAAAAGAAAAAGAAAATGTGGGGAATATAGTGAGCTTTTTGGAATGTTGAAGGAGAATTTGGAGCACAACAAGGAAGGTTTAGATTACTTTAGGAAGAAAGTTGAAGAGGAGGAAACAGGAGCTTACTCTGGAGTTGAATGTCTTCAATTGTTAGAAGCAATGCTTGATATGCCAGAAATTGGCATAGATAGAACTATTGTCGGTCGAGCATGGAGCAAGATGGTATCTAGTGGTGATTATCGTAAGGGTTTTGTAATGCTAAAAGACATCGAGATGAAAGCAGCATATGTTCGTAGCCTTGCAGATGCTTGATATTGATATAGTATTATGCTTGCACACTTTTTTTTGTTAAATCTTTTTGACACTATATTTTGAAGTCAAGACTGATAAACAAAATTTTATTTTGGTTAGATCATGTTGGTACTTTGTTTAATTTGGATTAAAACTTGTGTAATGCTTGTTTTGGATGAATGGTGATAACTCTTTTTTACATGAGTTTGAATTATTTTTCATGTTTAGTTCTTGTTTATGATGAATGATGATTATCCTGTTTTATGTGTGTTTGATATATGCTCGTTTTATATATCTCTAAGTTGAATTTTTTATGTTATAATGTTTTTTTTCTATATTGTAGATGGTGAACTCAATCAGCGAACTATTCATATACTTGTACAAGGAACAAGAAAAGTTTATGCTTATGGCAATGGAATCTCTTTTATGGCTTAAAGAATCTGAAGGAAGTAATGGTACTCGAAAAAAGATATGTGTCTCGTCTCTTAGTGGTAAAGCTTACATGGAGGAGTTGCTGAAAGGAGCACCTATTGTAATGTATGATCTACTTAGAATGGACACTCATGCTTTTACTCAATTATGCTTATATTTCAAAGAGAATGGATTTCTTACTGATAGCAAGCATTTAGATGTTGAAGAGAAGGTTGCAATATTTTTTATGACAATTGGTCATGTTGAATCAAACCGAATGATTAAAAATCGGTTTTAACATTCCGGACAAACTATTAGTAAGTATTTTCACGAAATGTTAAAAGTGATGTTGAAATTCTCTAAATAAATGATAGTCCCGCCAGCATTTGACAAACCTATGCCACCAATTCGAACGCATCAACGCCTCCGGGAAGGACCATTTGAAGGAGAAATTGGAGCATTAGATGGTACCCTAATCCATGCAATCGTTCCACCAGAAAAGAGAATTTCATATCGAGGAAGAGGTGGGAAAGAATGTTTTCAAAATGTCATGGCTATATGTGATTTCGATATGAAATTCTTATATGTGGTATCTGGGTGGGAAGGTGTAGCTCACAATTCCAGAGTGCTATGTGAAAGTATTCGTAACCCGGCATTTAAGTCTCCACTTCCTCCTCCAGGTAATTTATATTAATTTTATTTAAAATTTCTTATTCGTATCTAATTAATGAATAATTATAACTAGTGTATTGGTCATGATTTATTTGTCTTGCTTCTTTGTTGTAGATAAATATTATTTATGTGATCTTGCTTACTCGCACACGAGGGGTTTTATGGCTCCTTATCGGGGTCAAAGATATTGGTTTTCAAGTTGGAGATCCGGTCCCGCGGTTAGTAAAGAGGAAGCATTCAATCGTGCTCATGCTCAATTACAGAACTTGATCGAAAGGACTTTTGGTGTATTGAAGAATAGATTTAAAATATTAGAAAGAATGCCATCTTATAGCTTGCGTACTCAGACACATATAGTAATTGCATGTATGACGATTCATAACTATCTTCGTCGGTATTCTCTTAATGATGAGTTGTTTTCGCAATATGAAGATGATGATTTTGTGGTTAATGACAACGAAGATCCGATGCTTCCTTCCGAAACATTTAGACCTCAAGATCAATTTGCAATGGTCCAGCTTCGTGAGGAAATTGCCAACAAACTAGTTACTCTTAACAACAATTAAGGTTCTTGTGTTTATGTTTGTCGTGAATTTAAACTTTTGTTTGGTAGTTTTGGATTTGTTGACATTATTATGTTTTTATCATGAGGAATGATGATGAATTTTATCATTAAAATGGAAGAAACATATTTAAGGGTAAAATAGACAGTTGTAACCTAAAAGCACTTTAAAGTGAAAAAACAAACACATAGCACTTCAAAATAGCATTTTAAAGTGCCTAGAAAACAAACTCACAACACTTCAAAATAACATTTGAAAGTGCAAACACTTTAAAATAATAATCAGTATATAGTGAAAAAAAACAAACACCACCTAAATCAGATCTTTTTTTCCTAAGCCGTTCTAATATTTGGTTGTTTTAGTAGTCGATTTTCAAATAATGGTTAGCCACTTAATCTTTTCTTCCTAAGCCGTTTGCTCTAATATTTTTTTTTTAACCAGAGAAACTTTCGATCAGATTTAATCTTTCAATTTGAACATTAATCATAGATTTATCAAGAAATTACATGTTTTATAAAAAGGAATAGGCTATTGCTCTAAATGGGATTGTACCATCAGATGATGGAATAGTCGATTTTCAAATAATGGTGGAATCATATATATATGTGGATTGAATTGTTTGTTTGGAAAGCCAAGTGTAAACATATTTTTCATGCTAATAGCATTGATTGAGCAATAGCCGAGGGAGGAATCGTTGAGCTCGGAATGGAGCAAGGATCTAAGTTTAAAAAACTCAGATCGAGGGAGGAATAGTTGATAGAAATCTACATTGTGTATTATTTAAGTGTGTGGAAGGTTACAAGACTCAACATTGGGATACTCTCTATTTA
Organism: Papaver californicum; assembly: GCA_023531435.1. Taxonomy (NCBI): domain Eukaryota; kingdom Viridiplantae; phylum Streptophyta; class Magnoliopsida; order Ranunculales; family Papaveraceae; genus Papaver; species Papaver californicum. The sequence goes on along the minus strand of JAJJMC010033707.1, from coordinate 493,868 downwards.
TAGAACATAGAGATCCTATTAAAATAGACATATATTAAGTTACATTCATGTTAAACTTGATATATTCAACACTCCCCTTCAAGCCGAGTTCTCTGCAAATGCATCAGCTTGACAGTAGTAACAACTTGAACTAAAGAAAGAAGAAAAAAACTAACTACAAAAATGCAGTATAAGCAGTAGTACGACAAACTGCAGGATAGTAAGGAAGACCCTATGTAAACATAGGATTGAAATAGCAAGGCCATTAGCATTGTTGACATAACAAAACCTTCTTTCATAGCATTCAACAAAGTCGTTGTAGACTAAAATTATTGTATTAGGTGAAGCAGACAAACCCATTATTCAGTAGTAGATTTATTCTAAAGTACAAGATCTTGAAACCAAGGCTAGTTGAATAAGATGTGCAGGGATCAGGTAAGAATGCTGGTAGAATGTAGTTGTAGTATGTAGAAAGTTGTTTCAAGTTGTTTTAGGCATTGAGTTGTGATAAAAGGGTTGAAGTTGGGGTTCGGTAAAAATGAATGTGAAAAATCGAAAAAGGTTTGAGAAAGTTGAAATTTCTCTTCAGATTTGTAGTATAGGATAGCCAAAATACCTCTTCCGATTTTGTAACCAATTTTTAGAAGTTTTAGGAGCTGGGTGCAAATTAGGTATTGAAAAGTTATGAGTAGAAGAAAGGTAAAGGTAGAGTACTCCCCCTCAAGCAATTCATCAAAACTCAAAATAAAATGAGAAGATGGACACTCTAGTAGCTTGGATTGTAGAAGAAGATGAGCATCCCCTTCAAACTTGAAAACCTCTAATAGAACTGGTCAGAATGAAGAAAACAAACTCCAATGTAGACAACTCCTTCCAGAAACCATAAAAGCAAGCAAGACATCTAACTTCGTCATAAGAACTAAGTGGATAATACAAAAGATAATACTGAATGATAGTAGACCACTTGAGAACAGTAGTATCAACCTTGAACAAATGAGGTTCAGCCATTAAGATAAGAACACAAGCACATTTCACTGAGATAGGAGGTAGGGATGTTGATAAGTCGTTGGAATGGTCTTTTATTTCAAGCATCAGTAAGTTGAACCATTTAACTAGTAAGCCTTTGAGAAATAATAGCAACACCAGAAACACTCAATCACTATTACTGCCATAATAGAATTGATCCTTGGAAAGCAAAACGTTGGAACAATCACTTAACTGCAACTGACCTAAAACATATCACTATTCAACAGATAAAAATACGGGTCTAGACCCTACCAAATTCAGCCAGTCGGACTGGACGATTTAGATTTTATTCTTGGCTTTAATTCCACAAATTATTATTTTTTTCATTTATAACCCAGGGGAATAAATTTACAACTTTTCGAAAAAATTTGGAGGCATGTTCAAATCTCATTAATACCTAATTTTCTAGAATGCTAAATAGTCTGCAACACTATAATGATGTCTTGGACTTGACATTTTCTTTTAAAAAGCAATCTCTTGACATAAGTGCACTTCTAAGACATAAACTCCCAGACAAAGGAGATTCAGCTTCAATCAATGTGGTTGGGGGAAAAGTTGAAGCGATTTAATCTTACGGCTGTACAATTTTCGTCTTCAAGTATCTATCTACATCTATATTACAGAATGAACTGATTTCTTCTCCCTTCTAAGCAACTCCTTGTAATTAACCATTAATTTGGAGTAATAAGATTTGGCCATTTTGTTAACTTGTATACCTATATATGTGTTAAATTTTAATAAAGACATGTTTTATTTTATTAAAAACTTTTTTTATTATTAGAAATTAGTTTTTATTACATTTAAAAATAACAAATTTTGTTTCTGCTGTAAAAACATACTTTTTTCAATGTAATAACCCAAATAAAATTCGTTTTCAATGTATACGATTATTATAACAAATAAATTTGTTTATAATTTAAACAGTTATTATTTTAATAAATCTTAACACATAGACTTAATAAAACCCAACTATTTAACCGCCTAAGTTTGAATGGGGCAGAAGAAGACAAACGACTAACATGCCAATTGACTTCGTAAAAAGTTATTTGTGTATACTTTTACATAAAACGTAGATAGTATGATTTTTATTCATATTTTTTCCATTTCCCATACCCAACGAAGACGGGTTTCTTTATTTTTTGTCTCATTTTTTAATGCAAACAAAACCTGTTGGGTTTGACATTTTATTCTTATTTTTTCTCTACAATGTTTTTTTTTGTTACCCCTCTTATTTTACAATCCTAGTTCGGAAACAAGAAGTCACATGTAACAAAGGTCACCGGATAAATAAAACACTATTGGATTTATACTTACCAACTAGCTAGAAACAAGAACTCGCACGAAGGTTTGAAAATCGAACCAAATATATATATATTTTTGACGTTCGAATAAACTTTAATTATATGTTCATCCGTACTTCACACAAACCACGAGTCCATGACCACACATTTATGAAAAACGATAACAAATGAAGAAATATAACATGTTACTTACATAAAGATCCACGTGAGGATTCCACAAGACAAGAACATAAAAAATGACTACGACTGATGCCTCGTTCCTCTCCAAATCTTACATGGACAATAAAATTGAATGACGAACTAAATTTATAATAGCAAGAGAAACAGCAGTTAACTGAAAGAAATCATAATCTTCTCTAACTAATGGAGAAACGGCTGAATTTTGATTATTATCTTTAAACCCATCTTCACAAGTAGTTGAAGAATCCATAGCTGCACTCATTTTAATATTAGCCGAGAAAGAATCATAAGCATCAAAAGCTTTAATAGCTTCTTCGATATATGAAATTGCATCACCATAAAGCTCTGAACAATCTCTCAAGTATTTCTCAATTCTTGTAAAATCATCTATATCTTTGTCATTTAATAACTTCTCTATATATGAATTTATATGTGTTGCATTCCTTAAACTTAATTCCATTGATATAATACCAAGTTGTTGAAGATTTGCTGTTGAACTCCTTGGATCTGATTGCAGTGAGTTTACACATGATGTGTAGTTCAAGTTTGGACTACTTTCAGCTGATTTTCTACATGTTTCTAGGGTTATGTCTTCAGCAGCACCATTATGATGAAAGATAAGTAGTAGAAGAATAAGTGAGAAAACTATTGATGATGGGTTCATCTTTTGTACTAGTGTTGTGTAAAGTATTAATAGGGCTTTGATGATAAGGTTTTTAGTACGTATTACAGAATTTATGTTTTGCAAAAATAATTAATGGTGTTCTGAGTTTTGTATACTTGGTGGACATATATAGCTATACAGATGGAGGAACACTACCTACACATAATGTATGTAGGTTGTAAATAGATTAGGTGCGTGTGTTAGAAAAGCGTCCAAGTCAAGTAGAAGTTGGCCTTGTAATCATCCCAACTTTGCTTGATAACCCCAAATCTTTCTCCGATTTCTTTCTTAGTACGTGGTTTCTATCTAAACCCTTGATCTGAAAATCATGAACTATTTTAAAGAAGCGGTGGTTCCGTCTGAATAGTCTTGAACCAATATGTAATTCCTATCTGGAAATCGTGAATTATCTTTAGGGAGTGATGTGTTCTGCTAAATAGATATGAACAAGTGTCTGCTTTCTATGTAAACCCTTCCTCTGAAAACCACGAACGATTTTAAGAATAGTGGATTAGGGTACGGCTGAATAATCATGAACCAGTCGGAAAACGGTATATCATTTGGAAAAGTTAGGTTACAAAGATTTTAGGTGGTCATCCATTATATGATGAAAGAAGTATCATTCTTAAATCTAAACTGTGCTGCGCCGTAGTCTTTAATCATTGTAATCGAGTATAACCTAACCTGGTCCACATAGCTTTTGATTATTATAGGGCTATTTCAGTTAACTAGTGCTTTGTACACATACAGATAGATAAATTAATTATTTTCGTTCGAGTCGGTATGTACTGACCTATTGAGTACGTGTTGGATTCAAAAGTGTCTGTGTGCGCACCAGCGATAATTAACAAGAAACTAGTGCTATGCAAAGGGCGAATTAATTTCTTCTAACTTCTCTTATGATATTTGATTTATGTGGGAATTTGGCAGTAAATGATTTTTCTCTCCATGGGCTTTAGGGCTATGGTTTTGGGTTCGAACATCACTCTAACATTTTAGCCTAGTTAATCGAGGAAATTTGTTTTAAAGCTACTGGAACTTTGGAGGGTTCCTTTAGGATTAATATATCTAGATAGAGATATAGGGTGTCCTAATACATAGTAAATGACTATATTACCTTTTAATTAACTATATTATCATATTACCCTTTTACTATAAATCTAAATCTAAGATAAAATCAAAACCAAAATATCTTTGCGATTAATCAATAAGAAATCGATTAGCTAAAAATACAAAACGATGAATAAATCAATCAAGAATTTCAAACATCTCATTAAATAATTTAACGTTTACCTTAGGTAAGAATCGAAAAACCAACTAACTTTTGTTGTTTTTGATCACTGAAATAGGTTAGATTCGTTAAAATCATTAACTAGTTTGCAATTTCAGAACAGTCTATGATGACTAGGCCATGGTTGATTCTCCTAGCCGTAAAACGATGAATTTTTAGCTGCAAACAGTATTTGTTGATATTTACGGATAGAAAATGATGAACTTCTACATAACTGAGTTTCAAAATCTAATTTTTCGTCACAAAAAACCTAGTCATAGGTGGTTATTTCTAGTTGTTGAAATGTTTACGGTTAGAAAATTGTATCCTCAACCTAGTAGTAAGTTAATCTGTAGCTTCAAACTTTTTTGCAAGTAATTTTACGTCTAGGTTGTATTATTCAAAACCTAGCCGTAGGCAGTTTGATAACCCACGACGGTTAGTTTTCTATTACCAAAATCTAGCCGCAAAAGGAAACTCAACATGTTTACGACTAGGAGTTCATGAATTCCCATACGTAGTTGTAGTCTCAACAGCTTTATTAATACTCAGCAGTTTTGATAAGCCAGTCATTCTTTAATTCCCGATAATTTTACTAACAATAAGACCGAGTATTCTTTAATAACCGACAATTCTATTAATAATTCTTGGTTCCTGACCAAATTACGGGGTATTCTTTCTGTTGCATGGAATTTTACGGTTAGGTCGTAGTTGAAAAACAAGGACGATGTTAAATTCCTTCGAAAACATAAAACAATGATAAAACCAACAAAGAAAAATTTCAGTGTATATCTAGATCAAAAGAAACTTATCTAACGAGTGTATTGAGGCGAGGTATCCCTATTGAAAGTTTTTTGAAAAAATGAAAGTACCAAATACACCACCAATTCTTTTGCAATAACTTATATCAGAATATATTTTTTTTTCTGATAGTCGTCGTCATTATGATCGTCGCTCTCCACTAATTGATCAAAAAAAGTTGAATACGATAGCAACTTTCCGTCACAAGCTCTTCATGCTGATAACATGTTGATCGACTCACGAATATATAGTTGAAACACTACCTCCTCTACAAAAATAATATGACGATCACGAAAAATCTATAATACAAAACAAGGTTTGGACAAGTTATGCTAGAAAGAAGGGTTAGGATTTATCTAGGGAGGATTTAAAGAGTGACCATAATTTATTTAGGGAAGGAAAGAAGATAGAGAAGGGTTAGGATTTATAAAGGGAGGAGATAAAAAGTGGTCATGATTTTTCAATGGAGGAGATAAAAGATGGCCATGATTTGTGGACAAAGGCATATAGATCAAATGCACATTAGTCTTAGGTTGTCGTTCGAGGCGTGATCGTTTATAAATTGTTTATGAGAGAAGTGGAAAGATTGAAAGTCACAGGACAAAGGAAAAACGTATGTGAAGAGGACGTCGATGGTCTACATGAGTAAGTCAAAGAAACATGATTGCCCATTTAAGATTATAGTGCATAGACTCAATGATGTATAAAAGCTTTCTAAAGTGAACATGGTTGTCTTAATCATGATGATCCATAATCTCTTGTTGGATACTCTCCATAAATTTAATGAACTTGCTTACACTAGTAAATTGCATAAAATCAAAATATCTTTATTTCCCAGTACCAGACTAAATTATCGATGTAACTTCGAAATGATTAAACAGTTCTCCTCTTCATTTTATATATTCATCTAGCGCTGCAAACTTGTCCCCTTTATGTATAGCTAGAATCTTATTGTACTTGTAGCATAATTTTGTAACCGTTATTGTGCGAGGAAAAACATATACATCCCCATAAGATACAAGTGGTTATTTGTACTTACCATCTCACTTGGGCATGAAAGGACAAGTATTAACAAGATTATAGAAATAGACTTTGAGGACGGCTCTCTTAGGGAAGATCTAACATGATATAAAATTTTATAATCCATTCGGACTCTCTTTTAACATTCGCATCTATTTTATTTTGTTTGGTTTGGTTGTTAATTCGTTTGTTTCTTCTGAGTATTTATTCTTCCATAGTAGCAATTGACTTGGTAGTTGATGAAGATGGATTAGCCATTGTAGTATGATTTTTTTGAATAAAGCAGTGAATGATGGAAAATGATTTCTTTAAATGAAGTACTGTATGATGGAGAATTAGTTGTCCTAATTATATGCATAAAGGGACCACGACTATATTTTTAACAAAAAAAAAACTAGCCGTGGAGCCGAAGTTTGACCATGTGCAAGGAAAAGTAACAAATAAGACGTAATTAAACCATTAACATCGAATTTACTAATTCGAATTGACTCATTCATACGAGACTTAATTAAAATCTTAGTTAGTTTTTCATAAAACCAATTAAACCTTATAGTCATTACAAACCAAACATAATAAGTCCTTAAATATTGTTTTCCATATAAATAAACATCCATAAACTAAATCATTTTCAGCATCCTCTTAGTTATCAACATCAGCAACAACATTTTCAGTGCCATTTACATCAACAACATCATCTTCCCCAGCATCAGCAGCTCCACCGTTATCTGGATCATCTTGATAGAACATTAATTGTTAACATTCTCTCCACATTGCCATATCCTCTCTTCTTCTTGTTGCAACACAAATAACCTCGTTACGTTCCTTCAAAGCGAGCTCTCGAAGTATCTTCACGACTTGCTCCAACTTTGTTTCTATTCCAAAACCGAACTTATATAGGTTTCACACAATCTTTGGCTCCGACTGTCTATGTACATCATATAAACGGATATGTGTATAATTGTCACTCCTCTTGCGTTTGTTATCTATGTTTACAAAGAATAAATTGAAGAACAAAAATAAGTATGTCTAAAGAGAAAAAAAATAAAAAATAAAATCAAAAACAAAGATTATCAATATCACTATTGGTGCTATTAATTGCTACCAATTGACAACAACAACTACTAGTTCTAGCAATCACCATTAAAATGAACACAATAGAATCGGTTGATAAACATTGTCTTATCCACCGATTCTAACAATAAAAGTGAACAAAAAATCAGTAAGGAAGAATCGTTGGATAAGACACATATGCATCCACCGATTTTTATTTACTGATAAAACAAAAAATAAAATTGCATATCCAAAATCGTTGGATATGACAAATCGTATCCACCGAATCTCAATAGAGAAAAGTAAAAAAGAAAAAGAAAAAAAGAATATGGATTCTGGATATGTTATTAACAAAGAATACAAACATAAATCGACGGATAAGCATGTGTCTTATCCAACGATTCCCATCTGAGAAAAGTAAAAAGAAATAAAAATGTATAATCGTTGGATTCGATTTGCCGTGTCCAACAATTCCGGGTATGGTAATTATTTACGAGAAATATGAAACGAAATCGTTCTATGTGGATCCATCGTATCCAACAATAGTGTTGCATGTCTTCATATCATGAAGACCATAACTAGAATCGGTGGATACGATAGATCCACATCGACCGATTCTGGTAATAATTCAGGATTTTGATTTACGAAAAGTAATATTCAAGCAGGTAGATCAATCAAAACTGCTATTAGAAGAATGAGTTTATAGATATTTACCTTTTAGATGGAAAGGGATGGAAGATCCGAGTTTGTTTTTGGAAAAAATTGTTTAGGATTTTTAGAATTTGGAAAGTTTGATGGAAATAGAAAAGTTGTTTTCGTTTTAGTTTTTGTTAGATTTGGAAAGTAGAGAAAAAGGGAAAGAATTTTCTATTTCTATTTTGATTTATAGTATTAAGGTTAATAAATGAGTAGAGGGTAGTTTGATATATTTGGCCAAAATTGGACACCCCTTATCCTACTATCTAGTTGTGAGCAAAATTGGGTAGGCCTCAAAGTAGCCAGGTAAAATAGCTGCTAAAAATCAGTTAATTGGTTATTAAATTAATTTCAACTCTTTTTCAAGATATTTTTCGTGGGTTTTTTTAGACGACAGTCGAGATAAGATGTTATCCTAGCTTGTAGAGTAAAATAGTTTATTCTTGCTCGGTGTAAGGCTTATATAACAAAATAAAAAATAAAAAATAAGTTAGTGGGGAAGAGATACAAATTATAATTTTACTATCACAATATGGGACGTATTAGGTTGAAGATGTATAATAAATCTTAATCTCCACCGTTAATTTAATTATGACAATAATATACTCCATCCGTTTCAGGAAAAGAGTTACTTTCTCTTTAAATTTTTGTTCCAACAAAAGAGTTACTTTCATTTTCAATATAACAAACTTTTAAAACTACCCTTATTATTTTAAGAAATGTTATTATTCTCATCATAAAGATATATGTAGTATTAAACTTTTTGTTAGGGTAAATCTGGAAATAAATTACAAAAGTTATTCTCTCTCATCTTGCCTTAACAATTGTGTAAATAGGAAAAGTAACTCTTTTCCTTAAACGGAGGGAGTAATAAATATCACTCGTTAACTAATCAACCAGCCAAATTAACATATAAATGTAATATATAGTTTTTAGAAGATTGTGCGTAAAAGTGGGCTCTGTTAAACATTTAAACTTGAGAAAAAGACATAAAAATCCATAATTTTATATACAATGGAAGAGTCAGCCATATTATCAAAAAAGTAAAATAAAAAGCTAAATTAAATCGTTTGTTTTTGTCGGGTGAAGTTTTGAATTTATTTTCCATTAATATCTAGTTGAATCTTAACCTTGGTAAATCAGGGTTTATTACTAGTTAGTATTGAAATTGTCGACGGAGTACGAGATGAAATTCTAGAGAGAAATGAAGAGAGAAGATGAGTTCGTCATTATCATCGTCGAAAAGTGAAATAAGGAGCGTGCAACCAAGGGTTATGCTCGACGGGTTGAAAGACAAGACAAAAATATTGGGTCTGATGTGGGTTTTCTGCCGTAAATATAGAAGATGGTGACTGATGGGGGAGTTCTTGATTTCGTTGTTGAAGACTGAAGATGGGTTTTCGAGTTGTTTAGGTTCAAACAAAAGTTTTTGAAGAAGATAATATTGCCTATGGTTTGAATTCGAGAAGAAATCAGAAAGATATGGCATAGGTAGAGATGGGGTTGTGGCAGAAAATATCAGCGAGAAGGAAGAATCGTTGTTGTGTGTTGTGATTTGTAAATTGGGTTTGAGCTGGAGTCTGAATTTGGCAGCGAAATGGATATTTGGATGGATGGAATGGTTAAGAGGATGATTTAATCTAACTCATGAATTATTTTTTCAGAGAATTATAGCCAGTCATTTGCAAAATCCATTACCTTTACCTCCTCTGACTGATGTTACTTGTATTATTATTGGATGCAGTAGTGGAATTGGTCTTGAAACTGCCAGGTATGTCTCAAATATCTCGCATTTCATTGGTTCAGTTACTTAGATATCTATGATTAAAGTGTTTATTTTTATTTAATCTCAGATAATTATACTGGAATTTGATAAATATAATGCTGAAATTCTCCCATTTTTTTAGAATTAGTATTTATACTACTTCTTTAAAATGTGTCGATTTAATCATTTGAGTTTGAAAACACTGATTTAATCATTTGAGTTTGAAAACACTGAGTATAAGAGCTGATTAACTTGATTATAACTGAATGGTTATCGTATTTTGTCTATTCCAAGAATGTCATAATTGTAAGTATTTCATAATATTGATTTGAGAAAGTGAAGTGCTTGTTCTTATTTGAACTAGTGGTTTATTTTACTAACAGGAAATTAGGCAGAAGCACAACTAATCATGGCTGTTAGGAAACCAAAAGCAACTCAAGAGTTGATTTAGAAGTGGCAAAATGAGTCATCAGGATTCGGTCTACCACTAAATGCCGAGGCATTTCCCAAAATTATACCACATTACAAAAATACATTTATTATATGAATAATGCAATGAATTGACATTAAGGATGTTTTCTTAATGGAAATACTTACGTAGCTTATATACAATTTATGTTTTTACGGTTTTAATAAAATGAATCTACCACTGTTTAATGCTAGTTTGAATAATTCTTGATAACACATACTCCAAAAAACTATAGTTCCTTCTTTTTGCAAGACCATTTTTAGGTCATGTTAATATTAAGGTCACAACTATAAACTGATGAAACATTAACTGTAGTTAAGGTGCATTATTTGTGGCTCTTAGAAATTTGGTGTGACCTATGAAACAATGACATGAATATTTTCCTCAAATGTCTTTAGGTTTCCGTTTTCCTGATAAACAAGAAGGAAATTGTCTGCTGCTCGTATCTTGACCACAAAAGGGGAGTGGAAACTTTAGGAAGATACTACTATTCTTAGTACGTTACTTTAAAAGCTTTTATTGAAATTTGATTTCGCACACACAGTATCGCCCAGTGCTTTTGTCGTTAGTAGAAAATTATTAGTCCTGTTGATGGATGGAATTACAACTTGGTGTCGTATATACATATGAACAGAAAAAACAGTTGGTTGTATATACACTGCTAAGCTATTTCCAGGTTACTAACAAAAGTTCTTTCTTTTTTCACCTAACTCTCAGGTTACTAACAAAAGTTCCTGGGAAAGAACTCCTCCACAGTTGTGAAGATTAACATAGAGGCAGCTTTTGTGGCAGAGGATCTGCAAGTGCTATTGCTCAGGTCTCGTTTGGAAATCATCTAGGCCGTGGTGTTGTTTGTTTTAATGTACCCACCTATGGTTGCTGAAGCTAGAGCTTATAGACTGGGGTTGAGTTTGCCAAAAGAATTGGGGAAACTATAAGAAATGCCCTAAAATGGGGGATCATCTTAGAGAAATGTTCCAGTTTTTTAAATTTTTGAGAAAATGTCCTAGTATGTTAGTATTTCCGTTAAACATACATGTGTCAAATTTTGGATGTTTTGACATGTTATATTGAAATTTGTATGTAAAAATTGGGGGTTTGTTGTTTGAAATTGATAAAAAATTTTCAAATTTTAACATGTATATCAGGGCTAAAATGGATAGGGATGTTATAGTTAACTGAAATACTAACAGATTGAGGCATTTTTCCAAATTTTAAAAGTTCGAGACATTTCTCCAAAATGACCTCCCATTTTAAGGCATTTCTCAATGTCTCCCAGAGAATTGATCAGGTCTCCAAACTTATTTTGGAAGGTGATGCAGATACAATCCCTAATCCCTGTAGCAATTGAAAGGAATTCAGAAGACATCTCGTGGAGTATTTACTCTGTCATAATGTCAATCCGTGATAGGACCAAGGAATTTGCTTAAATAGATTTTGTGTCTGTTCCTAGGTCTATCAATTCAATTGCACAAGACTTATGTTAATATGTAATCCTACTAATGTAAATATGTGGTGGTCTGATTATGAACCACCTTACTGTGTAACTCCTCACCTCAACTTGAATGAGCACAAAATTGAATAAAGAAACACACATATTTGCTCTTTGAAAAAGAATGATTATTCTTCAAAATGAATGCATAAAAAAGTAGCTTGTTCAATCTTTGCCATGAAAATTCAGCCATAGCACATCAACTCACTTGCATTTCCACAAGGAAAACTAGCTTTTAGGAAAATAGGTTACAAACACATAAGTGTAGACATAAAGTGCAGGATAATGTCTCTGTGTCATATCTCTTTTGTTTCAGTAACTGATCATTTCTCTTTTGAGTACAAATATGGAAAATGATTGGTACAGTATGACTTGGCCAATTAGGTTCTATTAAGTAAGAACTCAAGAAAGAGTAAGGGGTTGGTTTTGATCATTTCTTTTCTGAGTACAAATAAGGTTAATTATTGGGACAATTAGCTAGAAATATGACTTGATCACTTAAGTTCTTTTAAGTAAGAAATCAAGAAATAGTAAGGGGTTGGTTCTGATCATTTTTCTTCTGGGTACAACTACCGTGAATGATTGAGACAATTAGAGATCGCACTTAGGTTCTTCTCATTATATAAGGTGAGCAATTAATCGGGAAGAAAAATGAAGTTAGAAAAACAGAGATTAGAAATCAACTCTTACCTTCAGCAAGCAAAGGTTAGATCAGAGTCATTATCGAATGAGTTTAGCAGTAGCGGTCAGGGACGTCTTTGTTGGCTAATAATAATCTTCCTGTAACAGAGAAACATAAACAACAGAGAACTTGAAGATGATTAAGGGAGGGTTAGAAATAAACAGCACACACACTCAAGCACAGAGAGGTGAAGTCGCATGTTCAACAGACTGCCCTTAACTCAATATTTGCCAGGCACCTTCAGGAAGATGCTGCTATACCTTTTAAGTGACAAATTTGAATTCAGGATAAAAATCACCTGATACCAACCCAGCTAGCAAAGCTCGTTGGCCCGTTGTGAACTTAACAAAAGATGAATAATAAGAATGTAAAGCTAGTGCGCAAAACAAAGCAGGA
>JAJJMC010033707.1:292042-481067 GCA_023531435.1 Papaver californicum | reverse complement strand
TTAAGTAATAAAATCTTAATTTTAGCATTAAACCATTTTTATTTCCAGCATCTTTTAGATAGGATGGGATGGTCAGACCGCCCTAGGCCTAAAAAAGAAAGGGAACAAAAATATACCTCTTCACTATATATTTATAAATATTTTTGTCTTAGTCCATCTTTCAATAATTATGAAAATTTGAATAATTAACATTATAAAGTATTATTATTTTTTTTTATTTTTTTTAGGTTTTAGTTATTATTGTCAGTGTTAGTCATAGGTTTTTCGTGTTACTAACAATAAACATCTTGTATGGATAACATAAGTAATATCCTACATAATATAAATCTCCTAATTATTTTTTTTGTTTCTCATATGTGATTCATGTATTACTTTTATATTCAAAAATATAAAATATATGTAATTCATGTGATACTTTTTATATTTCAAAATATAAAATATTACGTATATATTATGATTGTATTTGAATAATGTTTTATCATCTAGGTTTGTTATAAATATATTAAAAATTTCATAGTTTTTAATAAGTTGTTAATGTTTTTTCTTGTATAATTTATATTCATATGGATAAAAAATGATCATTCTTTTTTATCTCGGATCTTGTATATGTCAAGGACACCCTGGTGGCAGTACTGGTTTATGGGTTGTCTTTGCTCCATTTCTAGTAAGTTTACCTGCCCGAAAATTTTAGGCGTATTTTATAAAAAATGTTATAGAAATACTAATGTCAAGTCACATATTATCTAAAACTATGAGTAGCATTTTTTAAAATAAATTATAAAGTTTATGTAAAAGCTTATATCGTCCGAGGCTATTACACTAAATTTACGAGGAGGACAATTGTAAGAAACCTAAGTGTAGTATTAATTCTAAGGGCAATTCTATAAAAACCTAAATTCTCTAAGCCTACTAGTATGATATGTAAATTTAATGGAGGATAAATTTATAAATATCTCAATTTCTAATCCTAGGTAACTTTACAAATTCTAGGGAAGACAACTATCCTCCCTAGTCTTCACTTGGCTCCGTCACTGAGCTTCAGCCAACAGAGGTGGTAACTTTACGAATGCATACCACTTAAATCTTGAATTACAACACCAATAGCTCCATTTCCATTTTCAAAAGCAGCATCTGACCTTAATTTGTACAAATAAACAATCTTAGGCCATGTCATGTCCAGTGAGGAAATTGTAAGTCTTTCTGCCTATGCGCTTGTATCCTATCTATCCCAAAAGCTTTTCAAAAAAGATTAGACCGCTCTAGGTCCATGGTCCATGCCCTTCCCCATTAAGCCACAATCCAAATCAACACTCGAAATTCATTAGTCTACAAATCCCTAAATCTTGAGTAGATTCTTCTTCAGCCTTACAGAAAAGTGCATAAACTATAACATTCAAAATTGAACCTTGCAATAATTTCCACAAAAATATTTGAATCTTAGGTAACATTTTGTGCCTCTTGCCCAGAATTCTTTCCATGGGAACTCTGAATTAGAAGAAGAAGAAGAAGAAGAAGAAGAAGGAATATTGTCAGACAATAGTTTATAACACGATTTAGTTGTAAACTTACCAGTAGGAGTTGAAACAAATAGCTTCTACTTCATTGGAATTTGGCAGGGAAAAGAATATTTCCAAGTTTTGGAATAGTTGGTTTGAATTCCAGAATATTAAGGATACACGAATTGACCTTCCATTCGAAACTAACCCACATATGTTACCATCCAGAGAACTCCTTGCAGGGATGATACTATTCCAAATTGAGGATCATTGTAAGTAGAGCAGTGATCCAAAAAGATTGTTTTGCAGGTTATGAGCATGAGGATAGTCATGATATATTGAAGGGAACCCCTTCATGGGTGAGGACGAGCGCCCGGGAATTACTAAGTGCATCGAGGATTCCAAATGTTGTAGTTGCTCAAGATGGAACAGGAAATTTCACAACCGTACAAGAAGCAGGTCTTCCCGAAACAACAGCGGTGCACGCTATATAATTTACATAAAAAGAGGGTCTTATCAAGGGAAAGTTGTCGTCGAAGCAAACAAGATGAACCTGATGCTGGCTGGAGACGGAGTGCACTCAAGCATTATAACTGGGAATTTAAACAACTTCGATGGAACTGTTAGTAAGTAATTTTGCTCTACTGTCTTCTTCTTCCCTGTGCAAACATTTCCGCCCACTTCACATGATACCTGTCACTTTATTTCATTTGATGGTTTATTGCAGTTGTTAAAGGTAAAGGCTTCATTGCGCAAGACATTGGCTTCATGAACATGGACGGTCCAGCAAAGGAACAGGCAGTTGCACTCCGAGTCAGTGGAGATAAAGCTATACTTCTTCGATGCAAGATGGATGGCTACCAGGACACATTGTATGTGCACACTGGTCTTCAGTTCTATACAGCAACTGCTTGATTATGGGAACGGTTGACTGTATCTTCGGCGACTCATCAATAGTATTCCATGGGTGCACGATTATGCCCGAGTTACCACTTCCGGGACAGGAGAACATGATAACTGCTCAAGGTCGAGAGAAGGATAGTAAGAAGACAGGTATTTCCATCCAGAATTGCAAAACAGTGCCTTCTCCAGATTTAAAATCCAACATCAGTTCAACAAAGACTTACTTGGGTCGTCCTTGGAAACAATTTTCAAGAACTGTTTTCATGGAGTCGTACATCGGTGCCTTCATTGATCCTGAAGGATGACACAAAATGGATGGTGCAGACTTCGGGTTAGACAAATTATACTATGCCGAGTTTGCAAACAGGGGGCCTGGCGCAGACACATCAAGGAGAGTCAACTGGACTGGTTATCATGTCATCAAGGACCCTTCCGAAGCATTGGATTTTACGGTGGCCAAGTTGATTGCCGGAGGAGACTGGCTGGATTTTAATGTTGTGAATTACTCTCTAGGCCTTTACATGCAATAAAACACACTAAGTCTGAGTCTTATTTCATAACATTATTATGTGAGTAAAAGAAAAGTTACCATTGTAATTTGAGACACCATCAATATACCTGGAATAAATTTAAACACAAACACAACATTCAGTAAACTAGTAGCAATGTTGCATTAAAAAGAAAAGCAACATTCACGCTGAGAAGTTTCAGAGAATTTGCTTTCTCTACATGGCAGTTGGATTTCGACCTCAAGTTAAGTTTCTCACATAGAACACCTTGAACTGAATTGACATCAAAAACAACAAAGGGAATAAAGTGGTAATGGTGAAAAACCTTCTCATTAAGAACATCTTGTATTGAATTGACATCTGACAATATGGTGGAGACAACTTGGTATGTTGCTAAAGTCCCTATTGAAGATTTTTTTCTTATAAGCATTGTTTGTCTTTCTGCAGTTGTTTCCTATTAACAAACTCCTTGAGCAAAAACACGGAACATAAATGAGGGGAATTATCACCACTTTGACATTCTAGCGGTTCAAAACATAGGCAACTGAAATGAGGCTGATTAAACGACTAGGTAGACATATTAACGCACCCATGAAAGCTGCACTTCCAACCCCGACAGGAAGACATAGTAACAGCCTGAGCGAGTACTGCAAAATTGAAAGACAAATGCATAATGATATATCACATACGTATTCAGTTCAGACTCCCCAAACCATGCTCACTTTTTTTTGTTTTATTTTTTTTTCATTTTTCTCCTCTGCTGCAATCGAGCTGGGACAAGATCCGATCACTAATGGTTGCTATTCAGTAGAAAAAACACTTACGCGTATAAAGCCTATATGGTGGGGCTTTGAATTTGAAGGCATGAGCTGACATTTGCTCCATGGTCGTGTCTCCGCCTGTGTACATATGCTTACACCTTTAACAGATGGGTCTTAATTCGCCGAAAGTCAGATGTGCCACCACTTGGCCGAAAGAGTTTCCACTAGATAGCCGAGTCCAGCTTCCCCGAGCTGAGCATCCCCACCTTATCCAAACTCGTCCCTGCAGTACGAGTAATTTGGTGGAAAATCAATCAAAATCACAATGGATAAAGCCGAGACCGTGGTAGGGCACTTCCCCTTCCCCCTTTTATATCGACCAGATCCCAAACCCTAAATTCACCCCCTAAACAGAGCTCAAGAACACAAACCATTAATGGCAGACAGAAACTACTGAAACCTCTCCTTCTTCTTCATCTCTTCCTCCAGATTTAGACATTATATATACCCTGTCGTCATTCGGATCAACCAGAACAAACCCATCGCTGAATTCTGTGATTGTGAGAGTTTTCGCAAGGCATTATGGATGGTGAAAGGCCTGTTAAACGAACTTCACTTGATTTTGAGAACCTCTCTATATCTGATCCAGCTAAAAACAGGGGGTAAACAGTTCTTAATTGACATTGTTTTTTATAGTTGTTTGAATTTTACTTCTAATTAAGTGATTTTTTTTTCTAAGTTTGTTGATTAGGGTTTGAAATCGGTTAAAAGGGCATTGGTGGATTCTGAGAAACTATCCATCTCTGGTTCAAATCAAAAAAGAAGGTAATAAAGAAAAATATTACTAATTTGTATCTGTTCACACTGACTAATTTGCACAAGTGAAGCATTAGGTTGATGATGTTTGTTAATAGCTAAAATAATGTCTAAAAATATTACTTGAACACCAATCTTAATATATTTGTGATGGATAGTTGTTAATCATGGAACATTGAGTTTTATGGTGGATATCAATGATTTGAAGTTAACTTTAGCTTTTGATTTCCTGGTTCAGATTTGAGATGTAATCCACGCTGCATTATTTGGCGCATTACTTCAGATTTGAAGAAATCGATTGGTAATCGCCGGAGGAGGAAAGATTGTTTTGAAGGGCCTGCATAATGGACTAGCTGGAAATATTGCTGGTGTCCTACCGTAAGTTCCCGATGTTCAAGTTATTTTCTCTTCTAATGTCTAAATACATCTGACTTGTGTTTGTATGAAGTGAAAAATTTATGTAGATTGTGAAGACTGAAGTATCCTTTTGTTGCATTAAATTAGAAGTTCCTGTGTCTTATGACATTTCACTTTTACATTTAGAGTTGTAGGTGTGATGTCTTTAACAATCTGAGTAGTTATTAGTATGAAGTGTCGCATACTGTATCTTAAACCAGTTTCATTGGTTAACAAGTCCTAAATAGATTTACTAGCATCCCCGCTTGAATATCTTATATATAAATATATATACCCAATCTAGCATTTACTAGAAACGATATATGCACTTCTTTAAGTTGTCCACCATATCAGTTTGCTGTCTTGCAGAGCAATTTAGAATGCTTCAGTAAGTTTATTGTAGATTGAAGTTGAGTCAACCTCAGCAGCATTTACTTCCAGGTAAAGAACATTTTTGAATGTTTTGAATAGTTTCTACTTTCTAGTACTAGGATCAAATGATATCTCAGCTTTGCTATTGTAAGGCCAAATGATGTGTGCTCATTATGTGATTTCCTGATGAAGTCCAGTCTTTGGATTCAAAAGTTAAACTGGTCTATGGAGTTAGCTTTCTAATGAGCGAATTCTTGAGCAACTCAATCAGTAGCATAAGCATTTGGCTAATTTTAATTGCTATTTTGAGTCATGATTTAGCTAATTAATCTGGGGGTTTGGTTCCTAACTGTTAAGTTTTGTGTTGCTGCATATAAACTTTAATTGTGTTTCAGCTGACTCTAAGCAAACGTTTGTGATTGTAAGTTAAATTTGACATTGTTAAATATATATATAACTGTGTGTCTATGAACTTTTCATATTTTGATGGAACATATGGTGATCTCAATAAGCCTGCACTAATCATTGGAGGCCAACAGGTCTTTACTTTCTTAACATTCTTTCAGATCTTTCTACTTTTCTTGATATTCTTGATTTCTGATCTGTGTTTATCCTCTCTTCTCGTTTCAACCCTTTCTAGTTTCAAAATTTTTATCTTATCTTTCTGTGTTCATATCCCATGGTGGTTCTTGTTTTCTGTTCTGGGTTTTCTTAAAATTGCACAAAAATGGTTTCTTCAGTGGTTCTTGTTTTCTGTTCTGGGTTTTCGTATTATTGCACAAAAATGGTTTCTTTTTGTATATGTTATGAGTTTATCCATGGTTGGTTTTGATTCCTGTAGTGGAGTTTTCATGTATGTTGGATTTCTGATTTGTAGTTTGTTTGTTTCTGCAGGGATTGTTAAGATGGAAGGAGGTATATTAAGAAGCTGGGATGAACTAATACCAGTTGCACTCGGGCTATCTTTAAGAAACTTTCTCTGCAAGATATTTTAACTATGATTCCTAGAGTCTGCAAATCATGGGGTAAAGCTGTTGTTGGACCTTACTGTTGGAAAGAGAATAATATTGAGGATTGGAGTCGCTTGCAATCCCAGGACACAGTTAATCAAATGTTTGAAATTATCATTACAAGAAGCTGTGGCTCTGTTCGCAAGCTTGGCGTTACCAGACTTTCAAGCGAGCGCATGTTGTCCTATTGCTAATCAGTAAGTGTAATACTACCTCTATCTTGCGGAAACCTAGATTTGTATTATAATTGAGAAGTATTGAGAAAATAAAGATTGGAACGAACACAGTCACACTAATTGCACAGAACTTTAGTCGACACCATCAAACTGGAAAACACGCAAAGATCGACCAAATTAATTGCAACAGATTACTTTTATATCTTAGAATGAGGGTGTCTGAGTTTTATCTTGTGTAGGAAGAGTCCGAAATGCAATGTGGTTCAGGTTGTAATGTTGTATCATTGTGATATTCCAAGTTTATTATTCCGTCTCAATTGATCCATTTGTTGTGGGAAGATTAATCCGTCGATAATAATTCTGTTACTGGTAAATTTTTGATTCATCCATGTTTATCTGAACTGGGATGTTTGTCTTATGTTAGTGCTGAAAACGCAGACTTTGTGTCTACTCTCGAGTAAAATTTGTATATAGAATTTTACTAGAATCAGATAGTGGTGAAGTTTCATCTCTCTCGGCATGGAATATGGATTAATTGTTCCTCCTACCGATTAATTTCCACCATAATCACCTTTCATAACTATCATAATCACCTTTGATAACTATGCTCCAAACTGTATGAGAAGTGTAGTAGGTGTACTTTTAACGCAGAAAATGTCATATCTAGAGGATGGGATTGTCTGTATCAACTGTCTTTTTCTGAAGATTGAGAAAATATTGTCAAAGTTTCATATATTAAACTTGTTCAGTTGCTTGTCGACCGATATTATTAAATTAAACTCTGGGTGATGCTGCTTCTGATTTGACCCTAGTACTAGAAAGTTGACATATCATTTGACCCTAGTACTAGAAAGTAGAAACTATTCGAAACATTCGAAAATGTTCTTTATCTGGAAGTAAATGCTGCTGAGGTTAACTCAACTTCAAAAAATCAGAAAAATAATCAGAGGATTACCTCGTGACTCTAAATAAAAACAAGAGCTAGAAAGAACAATTATTCTACCAATTCTAAAAACAGTTATTCTACCAATTCAATAATGACGGGAGAAATATCAACTAGCTGTCTGATTCTACCGTATCAATAATGACAAGAGAAATTTGAACTAGCTGTCTTAAATCCAACTTGTTTCCTCAATGGAAATGTTAAATTTCGTTCGTTGAACCCATCTTCATAGGTAGCCGAAAAAACATCGGCAACATTAACACTAGCATTGTTATAATCATTATTTTTGAAAGCTGTAATGGCTTCATTAGCACAACGAATGGCATCCGTATAAACTTCCAAACAAGTATCTAAAGCTTGTTTAACGAACCGTTCTTGTTTTCCATCTTCCAAAAGTTTACTAATATACGGTAAAAGATTAGTTGCATTATTTACATATAATTCCATTGATATTACACCAAGACCCGAAAGATCCGAAGTCTTACTTTTAGGGTTTGATTCAAAAGCTGATACACAGAAATCATAATTTAACATGCTAGATGTTGTTGATGCATTCTTGCATAGATCAGTGACTACATCACCATTAACAACAACAACTCTATGAAAGTTGAGAACAAGCAAAAGAATTAGACTTGAAGAGAGGAAGAAGGTGATAGATTTAGTATCTACATTGTAAACAGATTGTATTGAATGAAATGAATAGTTGACAAAATCTGATTCACAGGAAAGACTCGGTTTATATAGCTCTCTCTCAACTCAATTCTTAGTTACACTTCTCACGTGTTGTTGGCACATACACTGTACTCACACCTTTCACACACTCACAAGCACACACACTCTTTATCTATGTTATTACGCTCCCTCAATCTCAAGTGGGCTGTAAGGCAGCTTGAGATTGGACCTTTCACACACTAGCAGTAGTTAGCCAAGCATAGAAGAAAAAGATAATACCAGGATAACAACACTTGATGCAGGAGGAAGAAATAGTAGTGGAAGGTACATGTTGTGTAGTAAAAGACAGAGCATGCTGCAGTTGATGTAGATAGCCAAGCATAAAATAAAAGGATAATACCAGATTATTCATCACTTAAAGTTGTGGATGCATTGATTCAGGACAGAGTGGTGTAGTAGTTGTAGTGGGTGTAGGCAGCAACAATAGTAGTTGAAGTAGCCAGAAGTAGTAGTAAATCCAAGTAAAGCACATACACCAATCTCCAAAACTAAATAGACATAAAACATGTTGACAGTAGCAGTGGTGGTTGGTGATGTAGTTGCAAACCATGGGAATACAGTCAGTAAACTTAGACATCCATAGATACCAAATCATAAGAGAGCAGTTTGAGTAGAGTGTAGTTGTGTACTAATGGTGGACAACAAAGAAGCATGAAATAAGCAT
Source organism: Papaver californicum (assembly GCA_023531435.1). NCBI lineage: Eukaryota > Viridiplantae > Streptophyta > Magnoliopsida > Ranunculales > Papaveraceae > Papaver > Papaver californicum. The sequence continues at coordinate 472,289 of JAJJMC010033707.1, read as the reverse complement.
CAGAACCATGGTGCAGAACAAGAATATCATATAGAGAATATGAGCACCTAGCAGCAACAAAGGAAGTACCCAGCTGCACTCCAATAAAATAACAAATGACCAGAAGAAGTGAGAAAGCCAATAATAGATACAACTGCAATGGCTAATCTGGTGGCTTATTCAACACTTGTTCACAGAGTTCTTGCAAACACACTTGGTAGCAAAAGATATAGGAGCACACAACAAAAGAAATAAGGTAGCCTTGTAGATGAATTAGCAACCACATGCAATAGAGTGCTTAACTGAACACCTCAATTACGGACACATTCATCAACAATGAATGAATCATCAACATAGCACTCACACTTGCACAACAGCTCACATACACTGTCTGAAAGCACCACTAACATAGTTCAACAAGTGAAAATAAATCACTCACTGCCACAAGCAATGATAACACCACCAATGAATATCACTGGACCCAAAGGTGCAGTGCAAATAGAAAGCAACATGAAGAAGGAAACCATTATTTATATACAAGCAGCTGAAACTTATTGCGAAGTTCAACAAAACTGAACAAGCTAAAGAGGTTGTAGAACCAACAAGCGACGCAGAAAAAACCACTCACACCCAAACAAACAGAAAAGAGGAAACTAGCAGCATACATAGCAACGTACGCCTTCACTGCACACTCTTTTAGTTATATACATAAAGGAATTAACTGCACGGCATACAACAAGATGCAACTGAAGAGTAGAATCCAAACATGTTGCAAATAGCCACACAACAAAAACAGGGAAAGAAAACACAACTAGTGATAAGCCAAACTGACATAAGATGAGCACTGACAAACAACTAATAGTCCATAAGAATCCTTTTTGCAGAGTTTAATAAGTGGATTGCCCACTTACTGCGCACACACACTCCACAAACACATCTGAGCCTAAAGGAAACAACTCACACAATTAACCAAAAACTCTTTCCAAAGTGAAGTAGCAACATAATTACCTAGCCAAGAAGTCCAACAGTTGAACCAAACACCAGCAATAGAAAAACATAAGCTTGAGCAAGTACCCCCTATTTTGAAGATTGCACAAAGTTTAACTAGTGGATGATCCACTAACTGCAAGCAAAAGAATAGTAACAGGACCAGCAGAACTTCATGATGAAAACCATTATCATCATAATCATTCATTCCTTGGACAAGTACCAACAAGGTATGATAAAACTCTCTTACACATACACTTACAACAAAGAAAAAAGAGCCTAGAACAAGAAATCAGATAAAGAAATATAAGAGGATATCGAAAAAATCTTGAAATAGTATTGAAATCAAGATTAAAGAAACCAGAAAGAAGAGATGATCAAGATCAAGAAACAAGTCTCACACCTCTCAAAATCAGCACAGAAGTAACAGATCTAATGAATAACATCATGAAACCTGAAAAATCGATCTTAGAGTGATTGAAAAAGTTTAACTGAAATGAGCAGCGAAATAGGTAATCGAAACTGAATGAAACGAAAGTAGAATTGATTGAATGTAAAAGAAAATTGAATTTGATTGAAAGTGAAAGGAAATAGAAATTGAATGTAAATGAAAAGAAATTGAAAATGAATGAAAATCTTGCTGGTGTGATTGAAACCAGTCTTACAAGAATTGAAAAGATGAAGATTAAATCTGGTATGATTGAACCAGTCTTACATGAATTGATAAACGTAGCTGGTGTGATTGAAACCAGTCTGACATATCATGAATGAAACTGAAAACGAAAATGAAAATGAAATTGAAATTAGAAACGAATCTTGAAAAGAAAATGAGAATACCATGAAGTAATATTCATGAAACTGAAGTCATCAATAGAGCAGCAACAGCATAAGGTGTTGAAATCTCCATTAAAGCTAAGATTGAGCAGTTTCGTTTTGGTTCTTTTTGTATTCAACCATAGTTAAGTTTTAAGCGTATACGTAATAAGTCAATTACAATGTAGTAGTAGTTAGATGCATCAGGAACTGAATTTTGATGCATCTTTTGAATTGCTTAGCAAGAAGGAAGGCTTTTGACTAATAATCAGGAACTTTGCAGGTAACCACCATGGAGTTAGACGCCAACCATCTAAAGCTCTGAATGCAGAGCATGCAGAAGCACTTGCAGCATATGACGAAATTAAATGGGCTAAGGAACGTGGAGTCTGAGAGCTGCATATTGAGGGAGACTGTCTGAATATTATTGCGACAATTAATAGGAAAAGATCAACAGTTAATTGGACTACAAATAGTCTTATTTCTGATATTATAGACATATTAGAGAGTAATTTTAGTAAATGGGCATGTACCTATACACCCAAGAATGATAATAATGTAGATCATTCATTAGCTAAATACTCTATTAATTTTAGTTAGTATGAAGGGTGGCTCAACTCAGCTTAATTCCTGAATTGGATTGAAAATAAAATCCAATCTGATATTAACATTGTGGATTGATTCTTTTAGTAAATGAAGATAATATTTCTTATTGAAAAAAAAGTTATAGAGGTATAACAATTTAATTGGTCAAACACTGGGGTGGTCGTACTACTAGGAAATTCTTTACAAGTTGAAAGAATTAAGAATCATTTTTTATTACTGTTCCCAGCTACCTGGATTTTGTAAATAGACCTCTCTACAGGTAACAAAACTTTATACCACGTGCTTTTGTTTTAGAAGAAAGAGCCTTGGATTTTAAGGTGAAAATTAGAGTGGCAATTGAATCTAGGCATCGGCTATTACTTTTCTTCGCTACCATTGGAGTAGCAAAAAAATGAAAGCAAGTACATGATAGGATGTAATTATCATTCTGAAATAAAAAATAATCTGCGCAGATGATAAATTAACGGATAAAATCATTGTTACAATGGATCCAAAATTGACTTTAAGAAGGTCTTAAAATTAAAGGTAAAATGACTTTCAAATTGTAGCGTTTAATTTAATGAATTTTTCTATTTTCATTATTATTTATTTAAATTAAATAAACTAAAGAAACATATGTAAAACTGGAAACTCAAAAATGACAAACAAATATGAATATGTTATAGTAAAACTAGATTTGTGCCCGTGCTATACACTGAACATTTTATTTCCCTTTTCTTTCTAAGCAACTAGAATCCTTTTTAGGTAGGAATTAGCATTACAAAATTCTACTGCGATGAATTTTGTCATATATGCAATTAATACTTCGAAATAGATTGGTATAAATGGAGAGCTTTTTAAAGGATGATTATTTCAACACTCCATGGGCAGTACTTTCATTTACAGGTTGTTTTGTTATTGTTCCTCACTTTCTTTTAAACAATTATTGTTATCATTTCCTCCATCTCACCTAAAAATATAGGAAAGTGAGAAACATACTATTTGTGCAACATTTTTATCCTTTTTTAATACATAACTAGCTTAAACCTGACTTAGTTCATCTTTTTTATACCTGTCTTTTCACATTCTGAATGTTTTGCAAAGATTGTTGTAGTTATCTAATATTTTAATGAAGCCTTCTATAATAGAGTCATCTAATGAGCTCGTGGTTTCAACTTCATAGTTATCTATTCTTTTTATTCCAGGATCAATTTTTCAATATCTTGCTTCCCCTTCTTTCTTTCTTTTTTCTTCCTATTTTGCACATCATTCTCAGTGTCGTAGATATACAACCCTGTTAAATCAAGTCGAATAAATGTAATACGATACCAACTGGCCCTTTCCTGGTGCTCAGGAAAATTAATCAGCAGATTAAATGTAATTTTAATTGAATGTAACGAAGATTATTGATTTAATTTGATATAATTTAGCGAAATCTATGTGTTGGTTAAAAAAATAGCAAAAGCCTATTAAATTAAAAACTAATTAGTTTTAATTTACTAATTAAAAAGTAAATCTATAAATCTACACCACTTTATAAGTAAATTTATAAATCTACACCACCTAATATTAATGAATTTAAATGCGATAATGTTAAGTTTGTACGTTAAAAATTTATGTGGCTAAAAGAAATTACATCTAAGCAAAAATAGTCGTTGGATTTGCAATAATGAAAGGTTATAATCAAAATAAGAAGTTATATAGAGACCCTTGGATGCAAATTAAATTTACGACTGAGATTAAAACTCAGTGACACAGTCTCTACCGCCAGCGATAGAGTTTATATGGCTAACGATAGAGAGTTGGTTAATCGACATAGACTTTATCACTCGACAGAATTTCTAACACAGTGTGCAAACCGACAAATATACTAGTTTTCCAAGCCAATTTTCCCATTTAATATGCCTATAATAGTCCAATGTGGACAAATATAACTATCTGATAAGTACATCAGAATTGGCCTAAGATGCTTATATAGTTCTCTTAACATTTTCATGTTTTGGATCAAATAAGACTAAATTATCAATATAAAATATTACAATTCTTTAAAGACCAAACACTTAATCCGCAAACAACAGTCATTCCTGATTTTATCATGGGTAACTTCAATTCTAACACCGTTATCCTACGTCACCCAAATTTCAAAATGAAATAAATAACATCAACAATTACAGATGCTTTCAAAAAATTAATAAATCAACAATTATAAGCAAATGTCTAATGTAGGAGGTCTATTATCAGGTTGTCATAACAATAACTGCGATACCACGATTACACCAACAAAAAAACCAATAAACCCATTTTACGATGGAAATTCTAAAATTCACTACATAACAAGAATAAAAAACCTAGTTAGTTTCAGGCCTACCCAAATTATTTCAGGTTTACCACTAAAAGTTAAAAAATGACATTTTAAAGTAAATGTGAAAACCCCTCATCCAACTATTTATGTCAATACCTAATTTGTCCATGATTAATTAATATTAATTATTTCAATTAATAGTTGTGTAATCGTATTAGTTGTGAAACCAACTAGTGTTAAGTAATAATCAAAACTTGTAAAAATCTCATAATTTTTTTTTTAAGTTAATCAACCCAGAATCGGTGGATACGAAGGAGAACGTATGCCGATTCTGGTTTGGTGTTCTTCAATCTGGTTTGGTGGATACGAAGGAGAACTTAGGTAAGGATGATTCCGACAATCACTCGATGTTGGTGTTATTATGAAATATTTATGTGTCTTATTTAATCTCATACTTGTATTAATAGTTCTCACATTTTGTAGTAATATTATTATTTTATGTGTTTTTAGGTATTTTTATGGAAATAAACAATTGTGGAAAATATGACTTAAAAGTAGTTAGAAAGTGCTAAAGGCACCCGGAAAAATTACTAAAGACACTCCTCTTGTTGGATAAGGGAACCCCAAGACAATTGATAAAGGCACCCACCTTTAAATTCAAACCATTTTGTTTTGACGGGACCTAATGTCATACCCGTACCTTTTCTCGGGTTAAACTAAATCCGATGTGTGTTCTGAATGGGTTATCCCTTAGTAGAATTAATATGCTTGACTAGCAGAAGTATGGAATAAATAATACTACCTCCATTTCAGGAAAAATGTTACTATCACTTTTTCATTTTGGCCTATTTTTAGACAAAAATGAAAAAGTAATAGTAACACTTTTGCTGAAACGGAGGGAGTATTGAAACTTTGAGATATTTTAGCATGCTTGAAACATGTAAAATATAGTACCTGGGGGCATCCAGGTAATTATGTTGTTAAAGCTAAAACATAAAAAGAAAAGGGAATAGAAAGAATGGGGGAGTTGATTCTTTCATCATCTTTCCCCTATTATTCTTGCTAAAATTCTTATGGAAGCACACTAGAAAATTCGTTCATGAATGTAAAGGAATTATGTTTGAAATTGGTCTAGGTTTGGTGCTTTGAACTATTGCTTGAGAAGAATTAAAGGTTGGAATTATCTTTTCTTAATTTTGTCAAGTTGTTCTTCATCCAAATGATATGATTTACTGTTTTGAAGAAATTAAGTATTGATTCTGATATTTTACTTGATTTAGAACTTTGGGTAAATCGTAAGGAACATCAATTTCATGCATAAATGCCTTGATTTGAGAATTTTGAATCTAGGTTCTTCATTGAATTTGGTGGTTTCAATAAAATCATGTTCTTATATGAAAATATGAATTGGGTTTGTTGTTTTCTTACTTGATTCATGTATAGAAAGCTTTGGGAAAGAAATCTGCATGATTTGATGGTAATTCAACTTATTGAACCCTAAAATATATGTTCTTGTATTACTGATATCCTTAATTCCATCCGTTGGAATATTATGAAATTTTAGTATGTTGTTCTTTATAAAGTCATAGTGACACGATAAAAATTTCATGAGAATCAGGTCTTACTTACTACTTCAAAGATTGCATGATCTCTGACTGCGTTTTGCAGGATTGAAACCCTGAACAACCAACTTTTCATGGGGTTTTCCCTTGTATGTTTATTGGAAAATGCTGAAATTTTAGTATGATGTTTATATCTATGTAGGTAACCTACTGTAAAATTCTCATGGAGTTCTAATCAATTTAGGTACCCCAAAGTGTGATAGAATCATGACTAAATTCTGTGTATGGATAGTGAAAGTAACCATGCTTGAATATACATAACTCTTTAATGAACCGTTAGATTGTTCTGATTTTTGAATATTTTGTGCTCAAACCAGTTGTAAGGGTACTGTGAAAGTTTCAATACAATCAAAAAATGTTTACTATAGAAAAGTACGAATTGGGTGTGACTGCATATTGTTAACATTCAGAAATTTTGTACAACCTTGTCGAATTGTTAATTGTATATTCGTTGCTTTATAATTAGTGATGTTGCATAGTGTGTACTCTTGTTCTTTTACTATCCTGAATTGCTTATGCTGGAGGGATAAATGATGTTTGAATGAACAAATATATCATGTCTAAAGAAATGACTTTGTGATTCTAAGCTAATGGATAATATGATGTTGTAAGAATTGTTCTTTGGTTATCAATTATAAAAGTATTGGCAGGTCGTAGTTGATATGTAATCCTATATTTTCAGTCGTTAATGAGTGGTGCTTGATGTTATACTACATGGGTTTGAAAGGTTATCAGCTGAGTGGATGTTATCATTTATATTTTCTTCATGTCTTAACTAGTTAAGTTAAAGATGCATGATTGAACTTGAAATTCTTAGTGGGTAAGAATCTTGTAGTGTGTTTTAACGAGATTCTGGCATGTGTTTTCTATAGGTACAAATTAAGGTGAGAAGCAAGATTAATGAACTCATATGGTCTCTATGTGAAGAGTAATGGGGTTATTCTAAATACATTGTATGTTGTAGTTTAGTTGTACATAAAGTTGCATTTGGAAATGGTGGGTACATTATGTTAAAGGGTTGTATATAAGAGTATGTCAGTTGAATAAGTTCTCACTAAACATTAAGAGTTGATGCAGTGAGACTTTACCACCTATTTAGCTGGATATATATACTTATATATATATATATATATATATATATATATAAAAAAAGATATTAACTCATTTATGATGTGGATTTGCTTTTAACAGTACCATTCTTAGATTTGGCAGGAATTGGACTTCTAAGTTATGTATAAAATGATATAAGCTCTTCATACAATCGATGATAGATTATCCTATGTTCGGGTTTACTATTGCTGACTAACAAACAACAATAGTTATGAATAGTTAATTTGAGACCATGTTTACTTACCTAAGTTCATTTGTGTACTTGTTAATTTAGTTGATTCTTCTGCCTATTTAAATCGTTCATACTATGGATTACCGTTAGCTTAAAGAACTAAAACATTAAACTTGTATATTGAATGTGTATGGATTGCATTTGGCTCTTGTCTAACCTAAGCTTGGATTGGGTACTTCAAATGTTGACTGAAATATGGTTGTACTGGCAATGTAGCAGTATATGGATTTAGTTCTGCTGGATTTATGTAATATATGGAAGTGCACAATTTCATGACTGTTTAGAGTGGGATCTCTTAGTATCCTGTTAGTTAGGTTGAAAGGACCTAGAAGTATTTGATAATATATAACTTTATTAAACTGAAATGACAACTAAGGGTTAGATTTTAAATACTGCAGAAATGGTAAAGATAGAATTGTACTTGGTATGTGTTCACTTTGATTACTTTGTTTAGAATTCAGTAAAAAGATATAATGGGTCCTTAATTATTATTGTTGATTGTGCGAGTTCTGAATTTTGGTATAACTAATTTCTTGTTGCTTAAAAATGCGTATGAAATATGGGATTTTTTTTTAGTTTATTAGTACCGCGCTACGATATCTCACCCTTATGATATTTTCGATAAAGTGGAATCAGTTCATTTGACGCTTGTAAGCTGTGAATTGGTATTTTGGGAAATGTGGATTGTTTTTGGGTACCTTTGGGCTTATCCAAAGTAGTGTTCTACTCATAATTCATTTATGTACACTGTAACTGGAATAAGTTTACTTGATATCATCAAGTGAGAGATAGTTACTACCATTATGGGTACGTAGTTCATACTATCTAAATAAAGAAAGACGAACTACAGTCGTGCTTGATCCCTTCGAGCTACGGAGAGGGTACATAGGCAGCCGCTTTGCAGTTTAGCACAACTGCATGAGGTTGTTCATATCGTCTAAAAGGGGTTGGTTGCTGCTTGGCAGTTCAGACCATCCATTCAGAGATGATTGTAACCTTAGCAGTAAGAGGTAGTTGCAGTATTGGCTCTTCATACTACCTTGAGAGTTGATTGTAATTTCTTCGAGGTTGTTCATATCATCTAATGAGAAATGAAGGATGATTGTTGGATTCCAATTCATATCACCAAATGAGACCGAAAGATGGTTGTTGCCATTTAGAGGCAATTCATATCATCTGGGAAGAATAGTTGTTGTTCATGATGACAGTTTGTACCATTGATCTGGAAATGATTACTAGCTCGTTGAGTAGTTTATATCATCTGAGATAGATAATTTGTTGAGCTTGACAGAATGCTGTGAGTTTGCCTCGCCAAGAGTGGCATCCCATTATTATGGCTACCCGCGGAAGACCGTCTGAGACGGTGGCTGGCATCCGACCACCCTGACATTAGAGATTGGTCCTCACAGTTGAATAATAAAAACATTTGATGGCATTGATGATCCTAAGCTACTGTGAGTTTGCCAGGCCTTTAAGGGCATCCCATTACTATGGCAACCTGCGGAATACCGTCTGGGACGGAGGATGATACCCGACTATCCTGGCATTAGAGTTTGATCCTCACAGTAAAACGATGGAGCTTTGACAGATTCGATGACCCTCGATGTCAGTATTTTTCTTGTTTGCTTATAAAGAAGTTCAAATGAACAGTTGTTTTGAAAGACAAAATATTTAGCGAAGCTGGTAACCGAATTGACAATTTGATAAACATTTGCTTGGTAAAAATCGAATTGGTCCGAAAAATTTAAAAGTACGGTTTCTCGAGTGGCGTATCGGGAAGTTGGAGCTGACCTAATGGACCGAAACCCGACCTATTGGAAACAAAAAATTTCTGGTATGTCACACCTAATTCCTCTCGCATGTGAAGAATTTGGATCGAGAATCTTGGGTATTTTCATGGTTTTAATACACCGACATTCTTGCCTTAATTGATAAAGAGTTTATAAATCATTGAAGACCCCATAAAGATCAAACAGAACCTCTATTGAATGGTTGCTGCCGTAAAAAGGAAGGAAATATCATCTCGGGTTATTCGTGATAAAAAATTCTCTATAATAAAGAAACTCGTATCTCCTGAAGATTTGGTGCACAAAGAAGAGTAGAAACATCGAAACAAAGAATTATTCTCGAGTTTAAAACTCAGCAGAAAATAATCCCCGAGAAGTGATTCTCACTAAAAGCAAAAGATATGTTGATGATTTCAAAGATTTTGAGGTGCTAGTATAAATAGGAGAAGATACAAAGAGTTTGTGGCGGGCTGGCTCTGCCAGAGAAAAAAAAAAAGAAATCAAAATCAGAAAAAAAAGATCATGATCGTAATGAAGAAGATGAAGAAATCGTTGCTAAATGGTTGAAGGTTCTGTGGCCAAAAGGTTAAAGATTCTGTTGCTAAAGATTTTAATCTTTGCAACATTTTCTTCAGTTTGCAACACTTACTTTGTAACAGCGAGTCTGTAACGCCAATATACCGTTGCAAACTCGCTGCTTTTATTATTTTCTCTTCTTTTCACCTTTATAAACACTTTTTGAGCTGTGTACCTATCTTTTGAGAGTGTTTTGAGCATGATGAGCTAAATCCCATCACGGAGGAAGCCATTTTTCCATGATTAATTGGTAACTTTTAATAATTCTTTTATGACTTTTGCATTTATTTTTAATTGAAATTCTGATTTTTCTTAATTGATTGTGATTTTATTTGATTGTTTATGCTGGGACCTAGAGCTTTTCATAAGCCATGTTTGTGATTTATAATTGATATTTTAAAAATATACCTTTTATAAAAATTAGAGTAACTTATTTGAGTTAGAATTGTTTAGAATTATTATTTTCGGAACCAATTAAAAGTGGTTAATGGTGAAATCCATAATCTCAGTGTTTATGAATATTACTTTCATCTTTTGTGTATATTTTCTAGTTTAAAATCAGTTTTTAAATCTAAAATCAATCTTCACAAGTTCGAGAGTTTGAAACCCTTTCTTACCAACACCTACAAACCAAATCAGTTTTTGGCGCCGCCGATGTGGACTTGTTTTTAAATTTTTTTTTAGGTTAGTTAGTTTAGTTATATTTTTATTTTTATTTGTTAGATTTAACGTTTTTGGGTATTTTTCTTTGTATTACAGGTTTTGGATCAAAAAGAAATTGGAGCCAAAGATTATATTGATTGATTAAAGACTTGGAGTCAAAGATAAATCGAAAAGAACGGAAAAAGAAGACAATTTTATTTAATTTTTAGGGTTTTATTTATTTTTGTTTTTAAAAAATTGTATTAGGAAATCTTTTATTTTTGTAATTTTTTTTATTTTTGGACTTTTACTTTGGACTTTGGACTTTAGTTTGGGACATCTTTGGACATTATTTGGTTTGTGTTAGTTAAGTTACCGTCAAGTTTTATTAAATATAATTATGAAGTGGAGATAGTTCTCGGTGAATCACATTGAGGATGTGATGGTGATGTTGCTTGATTACTTGAACCCAAGTCAGGACTTGAGAGTTCACAGATTGCTTGTGAACGAGAGATAGGCGACTGGCAGAGTGATCAGTCAAGAATGCAGGTGTAGTAGGTAATGAAGTTGGATAGAAAATAGAGTCATAATGAAAAAACTCAGATTGTTGGACTGGTACATGAACTAAGATAGGTGAAGTTTTGCTTAAATCATGAAACAGAAAGATAGATTCATGGAACACCACATCACTTGAAGTGTATGTAGACTTGGATTCAAGATCATAAATCAAGTATCCATTTTGTCCGTAAGGGTATTCAACGAATATGCCTGGCTTAGCTCGTTGGTCAAATTTGTAAGAAATTTTTGTATTTCTCCTAAAACAAAGGCAACCAAATACTCACAGAGAAGAGTAATCTGGTGCTTTATGAAGTGGCATCTCATGTGGTGTCTTATGAGATAAAACTGGAGTTGGCAGTTTGTTGATCAAGTAGGTAGCCGCGAGAATACATTCTCCCCAGAAACGAAGAGGTAGATTGGATTGGAAGCGTAATGATCTCGCTACATTGAGTAAGTGTTGATGTTTTCTTTCTACAATGACATTTGTTGCGGAGTATACACGTAACTAGTTTGATGTAAGATACCATTTTGGTGAAACCATGACTGAAGTTCATTAGATTTGAACTCAGACCCATTGTCAGACATGAAAGTCTGTAGTTGTGGAATGATTAAATTAACACCAGTGCTGGATATTTTGTGACCAAATTGCTTAATAACAAGTGTAAAGAAGTACTAGAGAAACTTCAAAGTTTCTGACTTTACTTTCATCAAAAATACCCAAGTACATCTAGAGTAATCATCTACAATTGTTAGAAAGTATTTTGCACCAGTAAGAGATGTAGTTAAGAAGGTACCCATATGTTAGCATGAATCAATTGAAAGGGATGCTTAGATAAAGAAGTACTTTTATTAAGCTTAAGACGAGATTGTTTTTCCCTAGGGCTTACATCACATGAGTGACTGAACTTAGAACAAACGAAATCAAATTTGCTAGCTAAAATTTTTAAACAATCCACACTTGGATGGAAGAGATGGCAGTGCCATGTATCAATTGACTTATTTGCAGCTAATGATAAAGCAAAAAGTCGAAAACTGAAATGGTAGAGGCCAGCAATTCGCCTACTCCATCCAATCCCTTGCTCGTGTGAGGTCCTGAAAGGTGCAAGACTCTTGTGAGAAAGTGATACAACACATAGTTGTGCTAGTTAATTGACTGACAGAGATCAAGTTGAACTTGAAGCTTGGATTATGGAAAACATCAAGCAATTTAATAGTTGGTAATAAATCAACAATACCAATATATGTCACAGATGTATGAGATCCATCCGACAGTTGAACATTGATTGGTTTCGAAACCAAGGTATATGAAGTAAAGAAAGAAAGAAAAGAACAGATGTGGTGAGTTGCACCACTATCTACAATCCATATAGTTGTAGAACAGGATAAAAAAATACCTGCAAATTTGGAAAATGGAGCTATGCCATTGCCTTCATTATCTGGTTCGAGTAAATAGATTAGATGAGCATACTGAGCAGCGGTGATATTTGGTGCAACAGATGTAGGAGCAGCGCAAGGTTGTCTGATTATGAACTTCTCGACTTTGGCAAGTCTTTGGGATAGCCATTTAACATCCAGCAGGTGAGGTTTGTGTGTCCATGTTTATTGCAATGATCATAAAATGGTCTTGGACGTTTGTTGTTGCTTTTGTTGTGAAAGGACCTTTGATTCCTTGATTCGCTGCGAGACACGTTCAAAGTTGTTGATTCAACAGAGGTAATGGATGAAGAGTTGATGCCTTGTTGCTTTTCCTATTGTCGGACAAGGTTTTAAAGCTTAGCAGCAGAGGGCATTGGCTCCATTAACAAGAACTGACTTCTTAGTGGAGAAAATTTGTCATAAAGTCCTTGAAGGAATTCCATTGTACGGTCTTGGTTGTGATTATCCATGTAGTTTTTGTCTGCTCCATAGATACACGGTTCATGTGGTCGGAATGAATCCAGTTGATCCCACAAAGTTGGATATCCAACTACCAACCAAATCATCACATCGTGTCCAAGCAGAGATCTCAGATGTTTCTGTTGGTTTCTTGATTGAACCATCAATGTATCCTAACTTGGCTTTTGTACTTAGGGCTTTAGTGATTCCCCTTACCCAGGTGCAATAGTTGGCACTGGTGAGTAAAGGAGTGAATATGACAGTTGTAGGGTTATCATCAAGGTGAACATAATAAATATTGGATGAGGGAGTACCTAAATCCTTGTTAGAGGCAGTGCTGCTGGGAGACGTTATTGTTGAAGATTGCTCACCTTCAACAGTGATGGAGGGAAAAAAATCTAACCTAGCTCTAGTATACCATCAATAAATATTGGAATGAATATGGTTTTTTCTCACAACTGTTTGAGATTTTTTTCATTGATTCCTGTATATAATAACTAACTAACTGTCTACAAGGGAATAGGAAGTAAAACAAAAGAATAGGAAGACTAGAAACATAATAGCTAACTATCTACAAGGGAATTTGACTAAAACTCGTTACAACAACCCATTCGGATGAGTAGCTTATCTGTGGACAAGATAAACTTAATAAGCTATGTTTAATGGTTGTGCTTCGCAAATACCATATGCCTTCACAATCTCTTGTACTCAAATGCGACAAAGGGGTGCGTTCTATGATGGCTGTAAAACATGATGAAAGTGCTCCATAAGTTTCTGCCGGCCAATCACTTTATGATGGATAAAAGTCATATTTGTTTTTTTGATCATTTGAAAATTAAGAAAGTTTTATAAAAAATAAATTTGGTGAAGTGTGTATAGGACATCTTGGTGCTATTACTCCCGTATGATATCTGTCAACAGCCGAGCAAAAAAAAATACAAAAATTCTTGGTGTACCGCCTAAACGGACACCATATAAGCCGCCCCCTCACAAACCCTTACGAATAGATCCCATAAAACTAGTCCTCCTTAAAATCTCCGAAAGGGTCCATTTTTTATGAATGTACGGTTTATATATTATTTTTACAGAACACCAAGAACAAAAATAATACTTTCCGTGGTTGGGAGGAGTCAAACGTTGACGCCAAAAAATGTGCTGCATAGTTTTTCTGGACTTTGGATTATAGCTACAATAAAACATAGTTTTCGGCCGATTATTTCGACTCAGATTAGTTCTGTGCAGTCCTAGCCATAAAGTAACTATATCCAAAATAAATTGTGCACCATAGTGCTTAGTGCTTTGCCCGAGGATGGTAATTTAAAACAAGTTTTATTTAAACAGTATGATTTTTTTTTGTAACATAAATAGTTGATATGATTTCACATACTGCAAAGTGCAAGCAATAGTGCAAGTGCATTGATCCGAAAGTTTCGCACTTGATTTGGCTTCACAATTCAGACCCTGCAAAAGTGCTAGCTCCTTAGTAAAATTGACAAGACAATACACAAGTATGTGATATTATCTTGATTACTATAGTTATATTAGGAGACCTATCTAGTCCTCTTCGTACACCCCTTTTGCCTACCAATATTCTCCGACAATGTTAGGGTAGTGGCCAATTATCTGATCACCACAACCAAAACTTAAATTGTTAAGAAATGATATTTTTGAGGGTGCAAATGATACAGAGCAATGCAAATTCAGAGAACAAAAGTTAAGTTAGAAATGAAATCCAAAAAAAAATTGAAATCAACACAAGAATTAACGTGGTTCGGCAATGATTTGCCTACATCCACGGGTGATGAAAGTTGGAAGCTCTTATTCATCTTTTGGGTTACAGTAGAAATGAAGCAGAAGAAAATGAATTGCCCAAAAAAGTCCCCTCTCTATCATACAAAAATGGTTTTTAAAGGGATAAAAGAAAATGACATTTACTAAAAATGCCCCTTATCCTTATCTTCAAGCATTAGTAAGCTACATGTTTCATCAACACATTTTGCCACTTGTTGATGAAGTTTCACCTCATTTCTTCATGTGGCTATGGTGTCCCCCACGTGTCTATATTGATCTTATCTTGAAATGACCTCAATCCAATTTTAATACGGGCAAATGATGGTACGGGCTAGAGTTTCGGGAATTGGCTTCGAGAATGAGCTTCGGGAAAAAGCTTCGGGCAAGAGTTGGTGCGGACTTGGTTGCGGGACTTGGCTTGCGGGAATTGGTGCGGGATTGGGTGCGGGAAATATTTGGTTGAAAACTTCATTTTGAATGATGTATTTCCGCTTAATAAAATTGAGTTTTGAATCTGTGCGGATATGTAAAGATTGTTAACTGCTGGGCTTGGCTTTTGCTTAATGTTGGCCTACGGACCATGGGCTTGGGTTGCGCTGGGCTTCTGGGGATTTAGCTGTAATGCCCTGGGCCGCTGTTTGGTACGGACCATGAAGATGCTTCGGAAAAAAGTCCTCATGCGGCGGACCATGAAGTGCTATTGCGAACTTGGGTTTGAACTTGATCTGAACTTGTGCTGGCGAAGTAGTGAAATGGGCTTTCGGACCACGAAGACTTGTGCGGGAAAGGTGCGGAAGCTTTGTTCACCACTTGCGGACAAATGGATTTAAATGATGGCTTCTTTGTTGCGGACAAACACCATTGGATGTTTTGAATTTGATTTGGGCGGGAGATTTCAATCAAGATGGACATGAAAATGCTTCGTTAGTTGCCGGGCTTGATGGAAGATATGCTGGGCTGTTGTAAATTTGGGTTGCTGTGTTGTTGCGGGCTTAAAATGAGATGGGCTGTCAAAAGTTAATGCTTGCTTCTCTTTTAGTACACTTCATTTTTGTTACTCACAGCTAGCAAGTATCTTTGCTTGCTTATATATACTCTATCAGATAAGAAGATAAACCAAAGTGCAAAATGGATCCACAACCCCATAGTTAAAGAAGTTCTTGTTTATGATCAGGATTTCTCCTTATTAAGAGTCATTTCCTTACTCAAAATAAATCTATATGACCTTTGTTTGTAACTAATTATGGTGATGTTTTCTTGAATTCCAATCTCTCTCACTAGTGTATCTTTCCATATTTGTTTCTGTGATTCGCTTAATATCTTCGTGCTCAGCTGTTTGACTGAGAAAAACAATAAGGTGTTACCAATATATCTTCATTTCATTTGAAATTCTGGGTTCTGTATTTTCTTTCTAGCAATTTTTTTAACTGCAATAGTTGCATTGGATGAGGTGGAAGAGAATACAAATGGGTGGTTATACATGGATTAATAATGGGTTTGTATGGGACTCTGGTATTGGAGGAAGGAACACACCACATTATTCTTTCAATGGCATTGTGATATCTCCTTTCTCTCAAGAACCAAAGTAAGTACTAATCTATTCATTTGCTTTAAGGTTACACTCTTGATTGAAATGAAAAAAAGGGTTCTAGTTGGCTTGGTTGCAGTACATCTCTTCTTGATTTTCTTGTAAACAATGCCTATCAAATGAATTTTTTTATCAGGTAAAGCATATAAGGAATAAAAATCTGGTTCTGTATTTTAAAGTTTCTGTGCTCAATCAATTTTATTTCTGATTCACCTTCAAGTTGCTTGTTTGGTTTTATTTGGTACGATAACTGAGATAAGTCGGACTGAGTACAAAAGGTAGGATCAAAAATTTATATTTTTTGACAACAAATTTCTACTTATTAAGGTAAATTTGTAGATAAATTATTATTAAAAGATAAAATAGAACTGATAAACACACTGAAACAAAAAAAAAAGTTATAACCAAATTATAGTCAATTTAGTCGACTCATGTTAATTTTCTTTTTCAATTTGTGCATCCAAACATTTGCTCATAGTGAATCAAAACAATGATTTGAACGAGTTTTCATGTTTCCATTAAACAAATCCTAATAAAATTGTTGGATTAATACTAAGATCTCAAATGTCTACTTCAAAAATTGACTTCTCTTTTGAAATGCTGGTGGCGGCTTAAACTTAGTTGCTGTGAGAGGTTTTACCAAGTAATTCATTTTTTGGTTGCTACGAGTATGTGCCTCAAAGTAAAGAGCTACACGAGCACTTTTCTAGATGCTATATAGATTACTTGAAAAAAGGATCCAACGATCAAACACATCTGGCCATGGATAAAAATTAGTTGACACAGCTTTAAAGCAGCCCAACTATTTGACAGTTGCAAGTTTTGTAGCTTAAACCCTTAAAGCGACTAAAATATTGGGCTCTTGCTAACATTTAGAACAACCAATTTATTTTCTGTTGCTACGAGTATGTGCCTCAAAGTAAAGAGCTACACGAGCACTTTTCTAGATGCTATATAGTTTACTTGAAAAAGGATCTAGCAATCAAACACATCTGGCCATGGATAAAATTTAGTTGACACAGCTTTAAAGCAGCCCAACTATTTGGCAGTTGCAAGTTTTGTACCTTGAACTCTTAAAGCGACTAAAATATTGGGCTCTTGCTAACATTTAGAGCAACCAATTTATTTTGCTATTGCTACGGGTCTGTGCCTAAAAGTAAATAACTACATGATCACTTTTTTAGCTGCTATAAATTACTTGAACAAAGGATCTAGCGATTAAAAATATTTTTTCGTGGCTAAATAAAAGTGAACACAAGTTTATAGCCGCCATAATTTGTGGCAGTTGCAATTTTGGATACTTTAACTCTTAAAGCGACTTAAATTCTGAGCTCTTGCTAAGATTTCGGTCACTTAAACCCATTTTTCTTGTAGTGTATGTAATGCCTGTGTATACTTGTATAAAGTAAAAGTAGTGTATCCTGATGCTGGAGCAGCTGCACTTCTGAAATATCAGTGGAAAGATGTAGCATTTGGATTTGCTAGGTAATCTCTAACATGTAAATAATTTTCTTGTCTTCATGGTTTGTGTATCTCTACAAGTAAAAAAAAAACAAAAAAAAAACAGGTACATGATCGGAACCGATCGGAACCAAATCGAGAAGACGAGTACGGTTTCAGAATCGAACCGAAAATATAGGGTACATGTTATAAATATCCGGATAGAGAACCGACAATAAGAGATACAGGTGGCAGAATCGAACCGAACCGACCTTTATGTACCCCTAAATATTACTAATTCTAGTTCATTTCTAAAAGGTTAATAAGGAAACGAGATATATATATATATATAAATGAATGTGCCTAGGAGTAGTACGTACTCTAGCCCTTTGGTATGATGACATGCGTGCCTTTGTTTGAAATGATTTTTATTAAGTGAATTAGTCTTTAGTAGAAAGTAACTAATATGGTGGAATTCTATGGAGCCTGTGCTATAATTGAATACTTGACATTTGGTTCAAATATATTGGATAAGATGAAAACATGGTAACCAGCTTCATTTATAACTGGTCATGATTGTTTAGCTTAGTTAAGAAAAACGTTCCAATGTGATTATTTAAGATTTTGGTGGCAGTGGTCCAGGTATCAGTACAGGCCAGGAATGATGTACTAGATTTAAGATGAGATGGGTTCAATATATATTTGTTTAGGCCAACTGGCATATCCCAATAAGACCAATTAGATAGTGGGTTAAGATAGTTTAGTTGGATGAGTCAAATGCTACAAGGTCAAAGTAATTGGTTATGCCATTTGATGCTTGTGTAAATATTTTATACTAGAATGAAGATGATTGGGTGGGTCACACTGTGAGTGAATCCGTTGACCGAAACAGATGAGTTATGGGCAGGGGCTTAGAGTCCGAATTAGCTTTTGATTTCTACTGTAAAGTTATAAAGTTTTTCGAATTTTTTTTGATGACACCAAGTTCATCTCATTTGCTTAAATAGATATTTATTTATGTCAAAATTAGTGAATAAAAAGTTATGAATACATTGATAGAATTAGAGATATCAGTAGCTTTATTTAGTCAATAATTATAAAATTATATGATAAGTATTATACTATGAATATTGTGTGAGCCTATTGGCTAAATTTTTAGAGTGTTTTTATGATTAACAGTTAGTCAATATTAAAAGTTCGATTCAAAAGATGAATCCGTAGATTCTGGATCTCGAGGTAGGCATGACTTCTCATCAAAAGATGTGGAAACTCTTTAACCTTCTTGTAATCATTGACTCTCCTTTTATCTGCGAGGATGATGTTCCTGTACAATCTGTCTGCATGTTTGTGTGTACGTTAATGTGTGTATAATATGTGTTGTGTGATTCCCCGGAAGAAGTGCCTGTGTAAACCCCATAAATTTTTGCTAAGTTGAGTAGGGTAGGGAATTAGCTGCTTGAATATTATTTAGTTGGCTGGGAAAAGCCGGTTGAATATATTTATATCTTTATATAAATGGGAAATCACTCATATTTATATTATGCTTGATTGTCTAACTATCTGATCTTGATAGTAATATCCATAGTCATGGTTTGTGTGGGCACTCAATGTGGATGGTGTTATTATCTTTGATTGAGGTTGTTCTAGCGTCACTTTTTCCATTGAGTAGGGCGAGGTTAAGGTAACACTCTTCTTCTTATATTTCTTATATTCTGATTGACAATCTTCTCTAACTAAATCTGAATATCAGACTCCCAATGAAAATGTTACTAAATATAGATGGAATCCCCCTAATACACATATTGTCAAATTTAATTTTGATTCTTCTTACTATGAAGCAATTGATAAAACAGGATTAGGACTAGTATGTCGTAATGATACAGGTAGTTGTAATGGAGCTAGATGTATCCCAACAAGGGCAGTAGATCCAGAACAAGTTGAAGCCTTAGCTTTATATGCAGTTATTAGAAGGGTGTGGAAAAAGATTACATGCAAATACATATTGAAGGGGATTGTAGGATTATGGTAAATACTCTGAATGGGAAAAAGAAGATTGTCAACTAGATATATAATAATATTATAGAAGATAGTATTTAACTTCTTCAAAACATGGATTGTTGGATGTGTTTTTATACTTCGAGAGAAGCTAATAATGCTGCACACTTATCGTTACAGTTACGATGTGGTTGGGCCACATACTTTGGTCATGTGGCCCCCTCTTTTTTTGTTGACACGTCTCACTCCAGAAGATCAAAAACTACTAGCAAAACATTCTGTCAATCTAAGAGTTGTTAAAAATTGGAATGCAACCTATCCACAATGGTTAAAAGATTGTACAAAATCAAACTTGTTGAATTCTTAATTTATTAATGAATTTCTCCTTTTGTAATTAAAAAAACACTACAAAAAAAACTAAAATTTACGTTAAAAATATATTTTTGACTAACAAGATTTAAGAAAAGGAGGAAATACTTATTTGTTAAAAGGTCATCAATCTTCGGAATACTCACCCCAAAAAATTGATAAGGTCATAGTGGCGTGTCACATATATCTCAGTAGTCAAGACACAAATGCCATGCACCTTAGAAACACGGAATATTTACATGGTTATATTGGGGCCTACGAGAATTATTTTGGCTCTACCACTAAAAGTTAAAATAGGGTCATTATGAAAAAAAATAAAAACCCCTTATCCAACTATTTATGTTATTAACTAATATGCTTGATTAGTAATAATTAATTCAAATATTAGTTAAACTTAATTAGTGATTAAAAATAGATTATAGTTAGTGTTAGATGGTAAGAATTAGAGTAGATTTATTTTTTTTGAAATTTTGTAGAAGAAGAAGAAAAAATTGGGGAAAACTAGAGTTTCGTGATTTGGTAGTAAAGATGAAAATTTATAGTGACGATGAGGAATCTAGTGGTGATGAAGAAGTGGATGCATCTACTATCACCAATCAGATTACGAATACTACTTTGGATTATTTGTTGGATGGACAACAACGTGTGAACCAAGACATATTTGATGAATTTACGTAAGAAAATAAAGAATCTAAACGGGAAAATGAAGGTCTTAATGCTTCCAATTGTCAGGTATACGTTCTTAGGATCTCCAAACATATTTTTCAACCTTATAATCGCCTAAAAGTGGATTTTTCGTAAAATTTTAAGATGTTCTATGGGCTACGTACTACCTAGAATCATTAAAAACGATGTCATCGTATCCAACGATTCTATATCTTTTGGAGAATATGAACCGGAATCGGTGGATGTGGTCATAAACAACGACCGATTCTGGTACATATTTTGGCGGGATTGGTAGGTCAAATAATCGGATCTTATGGACTCATTTATCGAAGAAGAGAATCGTTCAATATGTGTTGGTCTATGCGCCGATTTTAAATCAAAAAGTGTCCAGAGAACTCCACTTTGCTGAATGCTAGAATCGTCACACAAGTCAGTTCACGTGTGACGATTTCAGTCTTTGAGGATTTTCTTCAAAAATGTAGACAAGGAAGAATCGGTCAATTCGGGATGACACAAAGGCCGATTCTGTTGAATCGTTTGGCACGATTGTTCTATGTCCACCGGTTCTGTTAGCCTAATTTTTTCGATATATATTGTAGATTGTTGAAACACTCGACGAAGATCAAACCGAACTCGTATCTCAGATGGGGCCTGATACTTCTGACCACTACTACATTGATTGTGTATAGGTAAAAAGAGACGACGCAAAGCAATGGTTTGTGGACAAAAGGATAGAGATCAACCAAGCATTAGTATTAGGGAAACATCCAAGGGTTGATCGTTTGGAAATTGTTTGCGAGAGAAGTGGCAAGATTGAAAGGCACTGTGAAAAGGAAAAACCGTATGTGAAAAAGATGCAGAGGGTCTACATTACTAAATCAAAGAAGCATGAGTTCCCGTTTAAGATTATAATGAATAAACGCGATGGTGTATACAAGCTATGTAGAGTGATGAATGGTTGTCACAATCATGATGATATGGAATCTTTTATTGAACACGCTACCGTTTGTGGGTTAAAACCACATCAAAAAGAAACGGTAAAGTCGATGAAGGCAGCTACACTAATTAAAATATCCCTAGGAAGATCAAGGAGGCTTATCCTAAAAACTTGTCCACTTTGAGGAAAATCTACGCAGCAAGAACAAACATCAGGAGGATGAAATATGATGGTAGAACAGTTATGGAACAATCTCAGTGGTTATCCGAACAACATAACTACACATTGAAGAAGCAGGTAGTGGACGACAAAGTAACTCGTATTTTCATGTCATATCCGAAGATGATCCAATTGGCTCAATGCTTCTATCAAGTTTTGTTCATAGATTGCACTTACAAGACTAACAAGTAGAATATTCCGTTGCTAAACATATGTGGCCACACTTCAGATAAACAAACTTTCTCGGCGGCATGGGGTTTTATGGATCGGGAGAATGAGGTGAGTTTTATTTGGATGTTGGAAACCTTGAAAGAGATTTACCGTAGCGATCAAATGCCTAGGATCATAGTGACGGATAAGGATCAAACACTAATGAATGCAATAGAGGTGGTTTTCCCGGATGCCAAACAATTTCTTTGTACATAGCACATACAATGCAACATTATAGCGTATTGTTGGGGCCATATCCAGAGGCCAAAATCACAGAAAGCTAGTGGTCGTGAGAAGGCCGAAGATGATCGTTGTAACACCCGCAATTTTCACGTGACGCTTACTCAGGGACGCGTAATGACGCTTACTCAGGGACGCGTCATGACATGGGATGAAGCTTCACCCTAAGATTATAAAGCTCACTTAGGATTGTATCAGGGTGTGGATGCCTTGACCTCGAATTATAGTGTTAAGGTCCTATTAAGCGTGATGCATATTTGAGAATGCATCACAAGTCAAAAATGACCCTTACCTGGGAAAGGCACAAATGTCCTTAACGCGTATCCGTGAGCGCATCATATTGCAAATGCACTATTATGCCGTGATGCATGATTCAGAATGCATCACTGACCTTATGTGGAGTATCCGAGAGCGCATTATAGTGCTAATGCACTATTATGCCGTGATGCATGATTCAATGCATCACTGAGCCAATGTTGCGTAAGTGAGAGCATCATATTGCTAACGCACTATTATGCCGTGATGCATGATTCAATGCATCATTGAGCCACTGTTGCGTATCAAGACTGCATCATAGGCTAATGCACTATTATGCCGTGATGCATGATTGAGAATGCATCACTGACCCTATGTGGAGTATCCGAGAGCGCATTATAGTGCTAATGCACTATTATGCCGTGATGCATGATTCAATGCATCATTGAGCCACTGTTGCGTACAAAAAACGCATCATAGTGCTAATGCACTATTATTGCGTGATGCATGATTGAGAATGCATCACTGAAACCATGTGGCGTACCGAGAATACATTATAGTGCTAATACACTATTATGCCGTGATGCATGATTCAATGCATCACTGAGCCAATGTTGCGTAAGTGAGAGCATCATAGTGTTAATGCACTATTATGCCATGATGCATGATTGATAATGCATCACTAACCCATTGTTGCATATCGCGAGCGCATCATAGTGCTAATGCACTATTATGTCGTGATGCATGATTGAGAATGCATCACTAACCCAATGTTGCATATCAAGAGCGTATCATAGTGCTAATACATTATTATACCGTGATGCATGATTAAAAATGTATCACTAACCCAATGTTGCATATCGAGAGCGCATCATAGTGCTAATGCACTATTATGCCATGATGCATGATTGAGAATGCATCACTGAACCAATGTTGCATACCAAGAATGCATTTTAGTCCTAACGCACTATTATACCGTGATGCATACACGAGAAGGCATCACTGGAAAGTGAAGTAGATGAATGTCATTTATCCTCCTTATATCCAGTTGTAGAAATACGGATAAAACATATATAAGGAGGAGGAGTTGGTTGGAAATCGATGATGTTTAGCTATGCTAACCAGAAAGAGAAATAGCCTTAGCTATGCCAACCAGATGACGAAATTTCCTTGACGCGCCAACCAATTAGAGGATTGGCATAGAGGCGCCAACCAGTCAACCAGTTAGCGAATTTTCCTAGAGGCGCCAACCCGTTGACGTTTTTGCCTAAGTGCAGTCGATGAATGACACTTTCCTTTCTTTTATTTATTTATAAAAATGCGAATACAACATATATAGGGAGGAGGTGTTGGTTGAATGTGCATGAGCGGTAATGCACATATATATGCGATGTGATATATACGTTGGAGCATACTTGATGCTTAGCATCAATATGCTTGTAGATTAATTGGTGAAGCTTGAATGTGCATGAGAGGTAATGCACATATATATGCGATGTGTCCTATATGTTGGAGCATACTTGATGCTTAAGTATCAATACGCTTGTAGCTTAGCCCGTAAAGCTTGAATTATGCGAAAACATCTTTCAATCGTGACAAATGGTATCACACAAACTCGAGAACGTATATCTGCGTAGTAAATATCGATAGTTATGCACAAGCTAGTGCATAGCTTGCGAAAGTCCTTTGGCCTATACGGTCTAGGATTTGCTTGGCCTTTGGATTTGCGATGAAGCTTGATTTGACGTTAACTTTGCCTTAATAGGATTAAGTTATTTGTTCTTTTCGAATTGACCCTTTGACAAACTACGGTCATGCTTGATCCCTTCAAGGTACAGGTTGGGTATGTAGGCAGCCGCAATGCAATGCATTGAGGTGCAGCATCTTGTCGCTCATATCATCTAATTTAGAGGTGATTACGATATTTTGGTAACTTGTATCATCAGGCTCGGCAATGCCAAGTCAAGAGATGATTGTTGCCACACTTGATGCGGTAGTTGCAATTCCATTCGATAGATTGTTCATACTTCCTAGAAAACGTTACGGCATGGAATGGCATGTGCTTAAACGTTGCACCCTTGGCAAGGAGCAAGACAAGTGCAGACTCCAGCTCATGGTCGAAGCAGAAATGATGAAGCGAAAAATTAGGCTTGAAATACCCTAGGTTCTAGTCCAAGGCATGAGTTAGGCTTGGACAATGCTTATAAGCATATGATGCTTTCCAAAGGCATTCACCATTGGTTTTATGGCCCTTTACCCTTTGCAGGACAAGGGTGAGTTGGAACGATATGGAAGCTACGTTTTGAGTATTATGCTGTCAAAGCATGCTTGGAAAGGAAAATCTACCTGCATTTTCCAGCAAGGAGTTAAGCTTTAAGGTCCGGTTACTATCTTTCATGGCGCGCATTGGGGAGTTCTGGCCTTCCCAGCGCATAGCGCCGGAGGCAAAATTTTCCGGTCCGTAACAATCGTCTTAGTAAACTAACCCGGGAAGAACGAGAAGAACAGAAGAAGAGAATGGCCAAAGAGTCCGAATATAATGAAGTGAAATGAAAAGCTTTTCAATATCATTGGGATTTGATGGTACATTCGGTGTCCGAGGCAGGGTACAAATCTAATCTGGAGAGTTTCAAATTTGTTTGGACAAAGGTTGCTGAGAATGAGGTGGTTTATTGCGTGAAACAATTGTTGGAGCCGTACAAAGAAAAGTTTGTGTACGCGTATACCTACCAACATATACATTACAAGAATGAGGCGGCAAGTATAACAGAAGGGTCTCATGGACGATTGGAAAAACTACTTCCGGGGATTCAAAATAATATGGTTACGGTCAATGTAGTCCATATCGGATTTCGGTTCGTACCGGTCGAGAGCGATACACTGGTACGCCGGTATACCGAGGAAATTTCGGTTTTAAATATCGACGAAGTATCGGTCCATATATTTTATACCTATAATTTTATGAAAAAATCCTAGTTCACATTTTATAAATATATATATATATTTTATCACGTTATAACAAACGTTTTTTCACAAAGTTTAGAAAGAAAAACTAGTACTCATCCAAAATATATAGATCCATAGATTTCATACAAAGTTCAAACTGGAAACACAAGAGAAACAAGAACAACTTCAAAGTTCATCGTCTAAAATGCTAATTAAACAAAGATATTACAATTCTAATCAAGATCATTAGATTAAATTATAGATATTATCATATGCATATAAAATTCTAAAATATAATAAAAAAATATGAGTAACAATTTAAAATCCTAAAACAAAGATAATTTTTTTTTGGATTAAAAAATAAAATAAAAATAAATCGGTCGTACAGGTCCATACCGGCCGATTTTTTCGGTTAAATACCGTTTACCGGTATACCGGATTTTGTATTCGCTTTTCGGCCGAAACCGGTAAAATCGGCGGTATACCGGCCGTACTGGCCGGTATGGACTACACTGGTTACGGTACTAGAAGCTATCCATCAATATACCCGATATAAACAAGATTCAGATCCAAATGGAAGAAAGTAGGATGATAGTTGTGACCACGTACTCCGATTACAATACGTTGCTAAGGGGTATTTCTTATAGGGTGTCGCATTGGGATATCCATTGAAAAACGAACTATCAGATGTCCATGATTTATAGTTTTTATATATTGAACAACCACTCTCTTGATGTATGGAATGAATTTGCTTAACCGGTTACTTTGGATTCTTGTTGGAACTTTTTTAAAGAAAAGCAATAGCATGAAAAATTGAGAATGAGTTACCAGAATCAGTGGATACGACATACACGTATCAACCGACTATGTTTCACATTTACCATAGGGTCAGTCAGAATCGTTGGATACATAAGTGTTCTGTCCACCGTTCTGAATCTATTGCAGAAACCTGGAATTATCGCAAGAGGGACATCTGGAATCGGTGGAGACATATATGCATTGTACACTGATTCTGGATCACAATTGCAAAAATCTGATATTCTTTACCACCAATCATTTAACGCAACAACAAATAACGAACTTCAAATCATTCATATAACATATTAAACCATAACCATAAGTTCATCCATCCATCCACAAACAAAATAAAAATAAGTATCCGAATAAAAAAACACAAAATAGATAACGCAACAAGTATTATTTTGGTATAGCCAACAAGTATTAAGAACATGTATTAGGTATCACCCGTAGGAGACGCGACACCATCACCTCCACCATCATCAGCAGCAGCGGTAACAACATCTTCAACAGTAGCCTCTTCAAGTATTGCATCTTGGGATCTCCAATTATAAATATCCTCTCTTAATACGGATATTATTTCAATCACCTCCTCAATATCCTTCATTACCAAACGCAGGAGTTCTAGGACTTCTTCCAGTTTGTTCTCGCTGGGAAGCAGAGGTCGCGGAAAACCTTTTTCTCTGGCTTCCTGTCAATATCACACTGTCTTGTTGGACCATAACATCTTTTTTTGGCCATCCATAATGGCTGCACAAATAAAAAAATCGAAAAACATAAAATTCAATTAACAATTACCTAAAAATACAATAACATACAACTATTAGTGATTCAGGCAATTAATAATCTCTAGTTCAACCACCAGATTTGTTTTTGTATATTATGAACATAAAAAAATCGTTGGATAATGATGGTCTTATCCAACGATTATAACTGTAAAAGCTAACTAAAAACTCCAAACCAGAATCGTTAGTTACATAACATTTTAGATATAACCAACGATTCTCATAGGGTAATAGTAAAAACATGAAAGCAATGGAATCTGTAGATAATCAGGTGCTTATCCAACGATTCCAATATAGGAAAAATAAAATAAAATAAAATAAAATAAAAGACCGGAATCAGTGGATAATAAAAAAATTTATCCAACGATTCCATTTAGAAAAAGTAAAACAAATAAAAAGGTAGAATCGTTGGATATGATCTGCCGTATCCAACGATTCCGCTGCATGTTCTCATGCTCATGAAGAACACAACCAGAATCGTTAGATACAATGGATCCACATCCAATGATTCTGCAAAAATTAGGAAATTTGATTCACGAAAACGAATATTTCTGTACATGGATCTATCACAGATACTATAATAAGATAGAGTTTAAAGAGATTTACCTTTTAATTAACTCCGGGTGATGAGATTTTATTTTTGGAAAAGCTAGGGTTAGGGTTTTTAGAATTTGGAAAGTGAAATGGAAATAGAAAGTTTGTTTTCGTTTTGTTTTGTTTTTGATTTGGATTTTATTTTATTTGGAATGTAGTGAAAAATGGAAAAAATTTTGTATTTATATTTTGATTTAAGTATTAGGGTAATTAATGAGTAGAGAGTAATTTAGTATTTTTTCATAATAACTAATTAGATACCCCTTATCCCTTTACCTAGGTGGGAGCAAACTTGAGTAAAGACAAAATAATTCTTGTAGGCCCCAACATAGCCAGGAATATTTAATACATTTCCATTTTATGACACGCTTTTTCTAGAACCCACAATTATGGAATATTCTCATAATTTGGAAGATACTCATGATTACATGGGGCTGGGTTTTGGTTAAGGGGGTATATTTTTTAATTATGAAATATCCATATTGTCGTTTACATTAACAAGAATAAAAAGAAAACCTAATTTGGTATCCCCTCTTCAACTCCAGACTCCTTTCCTCCTCTTCTTATCTTCTTCTATAACTTCTTCATCATCATCATCAAATTTCGTACAAACTAATGCTTAAAAGGAAATCAAATTTCCTAAAATCAAATTTAGTCAAAGTAATGCATGTTTTTTAATAGGATTCAAATGGATTCTGAGAACCCTTTTTTTGGGATCTGTCTAAAATCATTCACCTTTTTCTATATGATAAACAAGGATTAATTTAAGTTGTCACCTTAGGGAATGTTATAAAATAAAATATATGGTTCTTTTCACTTGTGCATTACATTTAAATTATTTGTTAAATGTGGATTTAAAATTAATTATATTTACAGAAATGGTCTTTCGTTTTGGTTACAAAAGAGAGCTCCATTATGCGTAAAAATGAGAATTGAACATTATAAATTCAGAATAATTATCTGTGATTTCTGAACGAAGTAAAAATTTTCATTCAATTAATGGTTTATTGATAACGCATGTTTCTGAAAGAACTCGCGTTATGTATGGTTGCAGTTGATTCTTCCAAATGCTGTTGAGGATGTTAAGCGAGAGATAAAAATATTTCGAGCACTCATAGGTCAAAAGAATGTACTTCAATTTCATAACATGTTTGAGGATGAATCTTATGTGTACGTCGTTATGGTGTAAGATTTCAAAAAAAATTTCTCCTTTTCCTTCTTGGTCCAATCCTGATTATACATTTCTAATTTAGCTAAACAACGTGATTAAACAAAATTAAATCTCCTAAAATCTCTTTTCTTCTTCTATAACCAACACTTAAAAAATAAAATCAAAATCTAAGTTTAATCAACACTTGGGGGATACTCAAGAACAATTTAGTCATTACCAAAAAAAAATAATTAGATAAGGGGTTTTTCAAATTATTATATATATATATTGGGATAATTGGACTTTGGTACTTAGGTTTTGTCCAGGTTTAGGCTTTTGTATAATATTTGTCCAATGTTAGTGCTTGGTACCTAGAATGGACGTTGAGCTGCATTGAATGTTTATAACCATACTTTAAATAATTTTATAAAATAAAAATATTATAAAATTATGAGTTTACAAATGTACCCCTGAATTGGGTCTAGGATCTGATGGTTACAGTCTAACAATTTAGCCAACGGTGCTGATTTACACCATCAATTAAACCTAATTCCGTATTTTTCTTCCTCCATTCTAGCAGCAGCAACAATAACAATTTATTCTTCATTGAACTTCAAAATTAGATACAACCACCATTTCAATTCAAACGTAATCCAAACTTCTGTAACTCGAGCAACCCAACACACAATCATTTTTAGTGATTTCATTTGAGTAGAAATTGAGCATCACTTCCATCCTCTCGACAAGTCTGCTTCAATTCAATCCAGCACCCATATCTCAGCTCCAACAATTCCTATCTTTGATTCAAGCTCCTTTTTTTGCTGATTTCTTCTTTCCAACTGCTCCAAATTTCTTTTACGGCATATCCCAGAATTCTACAAATCGTCACATTTCCTCATTCCATTACCATGAACGACAATCAACCATTACTCCTCTCTGTTTAAGAACCCTAATTTCACCATCTTCTCATAACTAGATTACAACCCAAAATTGATGCAAACCCTATGTTCATTCTCCCGTTAAAGCTTAGTATCACCATAATATTCCTCCATCAACCTCTCAAATCACCAGCAACAATCGTTGTTCTTTCCTGTAAATCTGATAACAACTTCACCTCTTCTTCAATAAGTCCTAGTCTCTGCAGAAACACCATTTTCTCGTTCTTGACAAGCATTAAAACCTATCAATACTTCCTTGTCATCTGCAATTCCAAAATCATTGTCACTCGATTTCCCGCTTCTCTGAATTTCAGATGGAAATGTTAATTGAGGAGATAATATCTCGATCTAGGGTTATAGTTTAGGGATGGATTATGATGATTGGAAGGTGAAATGGTGGTTGTGACGGTGGTTGCAGTGGTAGTGAGAAGATAGCAGAGAAAGTGATGATAGTGGTGGCGACGACGGTTTGGAGAAGAAGGAGAAGGTGAAAGTATTAAGGTTAGGGGTAATTGGTTTTTGGTACTCAGGTTTAGTGTTTGGTCTAACATTTGTCCAACGTTAGTGTTTGGTACCTGGACTAACGGTTGACCGTAGTTGACTAGGTTAAGTCTAATTTTAATCATTAATTTTATGTTATTTCATTTGAACCGTTGATCTTAATGACATGTGGACCGTTGATCTTATTTCTAAGCGGACTTGCAGCTGCAGCAGTCGGCGTATTCTATGTTTCCCTTGTGCGCATGCAGTTCGTTGCATTATGGCTCATGGAGATGATCCTCTGTATACAAGTATGCTGATATCTATCTGCCTATTTTTACTGTATTTATCGATTTTGAAGAAGAATATGCATTGATTGCAGGGTTGCAAATGATGATGATTAGGAACTTTGGCTTCAGATCCTATGTGGCAATGCCCTAATTGGGGAGCCAGAAGTAAATCATTTTTGACTCTGTTAGGTCAAACATTCCTAGCCACTCTTATGTTTTTCACCAGTCACATGTATGATTTTCCCCCCTGTTTTGTTCTATCAACTTTGCATGTGCTGACAAAATGGCCCACAAATGAAGCTTGATGCTGCAGACCTGCAGTTCAAGTAAAAATGATGCCACTTTGTTTTATGCGTGTATGGGCTTAGGAAGTTTCATATTATCTTAGTAACTAATAAGGGATGTTTTAAACCTCTAAAGGTAGTTCATGTCATCCGTTAAGAAATAAACTAGGGCAAGAAAGATGTTTTAGAAACCTTAAGTTCAGGATTATGCATTTATTGTTTTTAACAAGTCACGATGATTTTCATTGATGATATGTTGTTTGGCTTGTATCATGTTCAGAACTACTCATTCGTCCTGTAAGCCCTTTACATGGATTATATGCAGGAATCTGCAGTAGTATAATTATAAATTGGTTGTTCTGTCATGTCCATCTTATATACCCCTTCTCGGTTGTTTTCTTTCTTGGTGTGTAGGTTAGTGAAACTTATGTTGCTACTGATGATATAACAAAAGACGATATTGATCACTTATATTGCTACTGGTGATATAACAAAAGGTGGTATAGATCACTTATATTGCATCTCTAAGCCTGTTCGTCAAGGTTGTCGTGTCCACTCTAAAGATGATCCTAATTGTTTTTGTGGACTTATTCCACCTCTTATAGGATTTAGAAAGATAGGTTTATGGCAGAAGATGTCAGATGTTTTACCCAATCTTGGTCTAGATTCATCTCAGGATCTTCGTGGTGCTTGTCCTGCTGGCTTAACTAATTTGTGTGCTATGTGTTATGCCAAAACTATAGTTTAGTGTTTATATATGAATTCTTTGTTCAGGGCTGGTGCTTTGTGGTGGAGTATTTCTGCACCTTGATGATTGTTATTATAAATGCGGAATCCAGAATAATAATAAATAAAAGTAGAAATTATGAAAACACCAGGAACCGAATTCAAAGAAAAATATTTTCTCTAGATTATGAACAAAAAAACTATTACAATTCTCTCTTTGTTACGCTTCACAATTTCACTAAACAATGGAAAACCTTAAACTGTTTGCTAAGCTTGTTTATGATAATAACACAAGTATTTGTCTATAAGTTTTCTCAAGGTTTTTCTGTTTAGAAATAAGCCAAACCTCCCTATTTATAGCTTTTCATCGTACCCAGTCGAGAAATATTTTTATACTGGTTTGGTTTTCCAAACCTCTTAGGAATATATTTCCTAAACTAAGAATACTGCTCAAATCAGTACTCCTTCCTAATATAGGATTCTACCCTCAACTTAGCTTGAGGATTACTAAGTTCTCAAAAGAGGAAAGATACACCTGTATCATGAAGCCAGAGCTGTTGAGGCAGTATCCTGTTCTGATCAACTAGCCAAAATGTTTGCTCAGTTTCATTTGAACAAAATAGCTTTTATTGATTGTGCTCCATTTATTGAAACAGTGGATTTGGATAGTGGGGTTCAGTAGGATAGTCATGAGTTTCTTACTTTTCTTCTTTCGTTACTGGACCGATTTCTTAGCCGCTCTAAGGGTTCTAATGCAAGGACAGATCTCTTCCATGGAAGTGTTTCACATGTGACTCGGTGATCAAAGTGTGGACAAGATTCCGATGCTTCTTCAAATATGGAAGACTTTTATGAACTTTAGTTAAACATCAAAAGTTTCAAAACCTTGGATAAGAGTTTAGAAGACTAACTTAGCATGGAGAAGTTATGTGGGACGATCAGTATTTCTGCGAGTCATGTGGTACCCGAGTTGATGCTACTCGATGCATCATGCATTAAACTGCACACCTTCCAGCTAAAAGCTTGAAGGAGAGAGTTATCCCTAGGGGCTCTGTTATCAGAATTTTAGTCTCGAAGGGTCTGAATGAAGAAAAAATTTCTCTGGGGTCACTTTCAAGAATGACAGATAAGTCCTTTGCGGACAAGTTTGTGAAACCATATGAGCAAGAAGCTCCCGAATTAATAAAGGTATTCCAATATCACTGTGAGCGAGAAGCTCCTGAATCAATGAAGGTTTTCCATGGTAAGATGAATAACTGAGAGCTACTTCTGAAATGGAGGATTTGAAAAGTTAATCACGCGCTACTGGTATTAGTTTTCTTCTTTTTTTTTTAGTTGCTAACTCTCTTTAACGCTTTAGCTGTATGCACTATGCTTGTGTCTTCAAGAATCAAGTTAGTTGTGTATATGAAGTATGAACACTAGTGAGTTATTTTTCGGAAAGCTCTTAAACTTCTGTCTGCATGATTATGTTCAAAATGATGTTTAATTTAGTTGATTAGAACTGAAAAGTTAACTAAACATAACTAGAAAGAGTGAAAAGGGAGGTGCTTCTCTTATTTTTTGGGATGGGAAAGAAGAAATCTATCAATTTTGTATATAAACCAAAATTCTGTAGGAGTATAAGAACTTTGGCAAAGTGTCTTAGAGTTCCAGTTTCGGGCTAGGCTTGTTGCTTAACTAAACTTCCTGTTCTCATTGGCATTGATTGTGGAAGTAATGCTATGAAGGTCTTTCTAAATGCTTTTATATGTCAGAAAATCGGAATGCTGGCATTGGATCTGCAAATATGTTAAACTGTTGATGTGTTGAGACAAATTTGGTCATAGATTTTCATCAAACCACTGTATTCTAGTTATGGTTTTATTAATTAGGTCGACTTACACTGTTTGAGTGATAAATAGATTTTTCTGTACCATTGCCTAATGGAAACACTATCAGAAAAGTTTGTTTTTATACTGATAGCATCCCAAATCTTAGATTCTGATGTGGGTGTTTGTATTTTATATCCACGCAGTTGAGTTTTTCTTTACCTAATCATTGAGCAACATGAAACCAAGTGAGCCTTTCAGTGAAGGGTTCTGAGTTCTGATAATGTATATAAACTGGGAAATTAATGTTCTTAGTTTCCTGCTTACAGATTCGAAAACTGCATTTCGACAACAAATCAGGTATCTGTGAGAGGAATTGGAATAAATGAGACATTGTGCTACAATGCGTATAACCTGTTAGAATTAAAAATGGATTATTACTTAAAATGATTTTAGATTATTACTTAAAATGATTTTTGTTACTAAATATATTTTAGTGGGATCAAGGGTCACTAGTCCAAACTTGGGGTGGAAAAATAGAGTCATCCATTTTCACTTCTTAGTGAATGAGAAACCTTTGGTTTGTCCCATATTGGGCAAACCAAGGAGGAAGTTTATCCTCTTTACCACAAACGTTCTATATAAGGAAAAAGAACTAGTGGATTGGATATGGACTTAGGAAATGGACTAGTGGGCAAATGCACACATGGCTTTTGCGTGTGCTTTTGCGTGAGCCTTGGCGAGTGCCTGCGAGGTTTGTTTTAATGGGGATTTAATATTTCAAATTAAATTTTTTCACCGTTTTAAAACTCAAAAGATTACTTCTCCTATAAAAGAACAACAATGCTAAGGTTTTCATTTACCCCAGTCGCAGCCACTGTCCTGACGACTTTTCACCATCTTCCTGCTTTGTTGTGCGCACTAGATTTATTTTTCTTTATCTTCTTCTACTGTTAAGTTCACAACGGGCCAACGAGTGTTGCTAACTGGGTTGGTATCAGGTGGTTGTAACCTGGATTCAAATTTGTCAATTATAAAGGTATAGCAACACCTTCTAGGTGTACCTGGCAAATATTGAGTTAAGGGCAGTCTGTTGAACAGGCGACTCCACCTCTCTGTGCTTGAGTGATTGTGTGCTGCTTTATCTAACCCTCCCTTAATCAGATACAAGTTTCTATTTGGTTTGTGTTTTTTTTCTGTTACAGGAATAATATTCGACAACATTTTTATCCAACAATCTTAACTCAATATCTGCTTTCTCGAAAATTATTCTCCTGTATCAATGGCAAAGACTGAAGTTGAGAGACCTCAGAAGTTTTCTGGTAAGGATTTTAAGAGATGGCAGTCGAAGATGTTGTTTT
Organism: Papaver californicum; assembly: GCA_023531435.1. Lineage (NCBI taxonomy): Eukaryota > Viridiplantae > Streptophyta > Magnoliopsida > Ranunculales > Papaveraceae > Papaver > Papaver californicum. Next base: position 437,348 of record JAJJMC010033707.1, on the reverse strand, counting down.
TTCTGAGTTTCCACATGCTTGATGAAATAGTGTTGAAGCCGTATGATAAAGCTCTGGATCTTCCTGAATCATCCAAGGAAAAAGATGCTTGGACGAGAAATAATTATTTAGCAAAAAATCATATTTTAAATTACCTTGAAGACTCTCTGTATGATTTTTATAATGCTAAAGAGAATTTTACTGCTTTAAATTTATGGACTGCACTGCAAGAAAAATATGTAACAGAAACTGCAGGAAGTAAAAAATTCCTGGTTGCACGTTTTTTGCAATACAAGATGATGAATGACAAGTCTGTAGTTGATCAGTTTCTGGAGTTGCAAAAAATAATAAATGAAATCATTGCTGAAGGAATGGTAATTTCTGAGACCTTTCAAGTTTCTGCTGTGATTGAAAAATTACCAAGTTCATGGTCCGAATACAAGAGAAGACTAAGGCATGAAACTGGTGAGATTACTATGATAGAATTGGGCAAGAAAATCCAAGTTGAAGAATTGTTGTGTTCAAAAGAAAAGAATGTTTCTTATGCAAGAGACATGTCAAACAAAGCTCATGTGATCGAACACAAGTTTGCCACTCTCAGTCTGGACCACAACAAGCGCAAGCCTGGCTCTCAAGGAAAAGGTAAATTTCAAAAACCAAAGTCTGCTATTGGTAAGATTAAGGGAGCATGTTATGTTTGTGGTGTGTCTGGCCATATGGCAATGCATTGTAGAAAACGCAAAGATGCAAATTTTAAGAAATCAAATGTAAACTTAGTTGAAAGTAGTAAAAATGAATTTTCTGGCACGGTATCTGAGGTTAACTTAGTTACCAATGTGAGAGACTGGTGAGTAGACTCTGGATCTACCAAACATGTCTGCGGCAGTAAAGACATGTTCACCTCCTATCAGACGGTAGGAGAAGGAGAAAAACTCTATATGGGTAATTCATCTGCAGCACAGGTTGCAGGAAAAGGAAAAGTTTCGATGAAGCTCTCTTCCGGGAAAATCCTCACATTGAATGAAGTTTTACATGTACCAGACATCTGCAAGAATCTCGTTTCAAGTGGTGTGCTAGATGATAAGGGCTTTAAGATTGTATTTGAGTCTGGGAAAGTGATTATCACTAAGGGAAAGGACTTTGTGGGAAAAGGCTATAAGGCTGAAGGCCTATACAAATTATCTGTAACCTCTGTTGAAGTTAATAAAATTGATTCTTCTTATGTTGTTGTCTCATTGAATATCTGGCATGGTAGACTTGGTCATGTAAATTATAAATCAATGAACAAATTGGAAAACTCTGGCTGCATTCCAAAATTAAATTTGGAATATGAACATAAATGTGAAGTTTGTGTAGAATCAAAATATGCAAAGAAGCCATTTAAGTAAAATGTCCACAGAAATTCTAATCCCTTAGAGTTAATTCACTCAGACTTAGTTGATATGAAATCAATCCAAACTAGAGGTGGTAAAAAATGGTTTGTCACTTTCATAGATGACTGTACTAGGTATTGTCATATTTACTTGCTTAAAGGGAAAGATGATGCTTTAGAAGCATTTAAATTATATAAATTAGAAGTAGAAAACCAATTGAACACCACTATTAAAACCATTAGGTCTGACCGTGGGGGTGAATATGTAATCCCTATAAGAGACTTTTGTGCACAACATGGCATTATTCATGAGGTAACTCCTCCTTATTCACCACAATCAAATGGAGTTGCTGAACGGAAAAACCGAACCCTTAAGGAGATGATGAATGCCATGTTAATCAGCTCAGGACTACCGGCGAACTTGTGGGGGGAGGCCGTCCTCTCAGCTTGCTATATCCTGAACAGAGTGCCCCTTAAAGGATCAGTCAAATCACCTATGAATTATGGAAAGGCAAACAACCCTCATATGGATACTTCAAAGTGTGGGGGTGTTTAGCCAAGGTCTCTATTCCTCCACCTAAGAGGACTAAAATAGGATCTAAAACGGTTGATTGTGTCTTCATAGGATATCCCGAACACACCACTGCTTATAGGTTTATGGTTGTGAGTTCTGAAAACTCAAAAATTGGTGTGAACACCATTATGGAATCTAGGGATGCTACATTTTTTGAAAATGTGTTTCCATTGAAATCTGAATCTCGCATGATATGTGATGATCCCCTAGATGTCCCTTCTTCTATCCATATCTTACCGATAGAAGAAGATGAATCTGTTTATGAACCTAGAAGAGGCAAAAGACTTAGAATAGGAAAATCTTTTGGGCCAGACTTCATAACCTGTTTAGTTGAAACTGATCCACAAACCTATAAAGAGGCCATGACTTCTTCTGAAGCTCCATGGTGGAAAGAATCCACTATTAGTGAGATGGATTCCATTGTTCGGAATGAAACCTGGGAGATAGTAGATTTACCTCCAGGGTGCAAACCCATAGCTGTAAATGGATCTTCAAGAGAAAACGTAAGGTAGATGGAACTGTGGAAAAGTATAAAGCTAGACTAGTAGCTAAGGGCTATAAACAAATAGAAGGTGTAGATTTCTTTGACATTTATTCACCGGTCACTAGAATTACTTCCATTAGGATGCTAATTGCAATCGATGCAGTTCATAATCTAGAAATACATCAAATGGATGTAAAACCTGCGTTCCTAAATGGTGAATTAGATGAAGAAATTTATATGGACCAACCCGAAGGTTTTGTAGTGAAGGGTTATGAAAACAAAGTGTGCAGACTTAAAAAGTCTTTATATGGCTTGAAACAAGCACCGAAACAATGGCATGAAAAATTTGATCATGTAATGTTCTCTAGTGGATTTAAAATAAATGAAGCTGACAAATGTGTGTACACTAAATCTATAAATGATGCCTGTGTGATTATATGCTTGTATGTTGATGATATGCTTATACTAGGCACAACCTTGGAAATCATTAATTCCACTAAGAACATGTTGAGTGAGAACTTTGACATGAAAGACTTAGGTCCTGCTGATGTAATCCTAGGGATGAAAATTAGAAAGGAGTCTAGTGGATTCAGTCTTAGTCAATCTCATTATGTTGAATCAGTTCTTAAGAAATTTAACCAGTTTGATAGTAAATCTGCAAGTACTCCATTTGACCCTTCTTGCAAACTCAAGAAAAACAAAGGCAATGGAGTCTCACAACTTGAATATTCACGAGTCATAGGAAGTCTGATGTATTTAATGAACTGCACAAGACCATACATTGCCTATGCTGTGAGTAGACTTAGTAGTATACATGTAATCCAGGACATGAACATTGGGATGCACTTATCAGAGTGTTGAGGTATCTTAAATACACTTTAAACTACCGTTTAAGTTATGAAAGACACCATGCTGTTCTTGAAGGATACTGTGATGCAAACTGGATAGCAGACTCAGAGGAGTCTAAATCTACGAGTGGATACGTGTTCACTCTAGGTTGTGGATCAGTGTCTTGGAAGAGTTCCAAACAGACCTGTATCGCTCGATCCACTATGGAATCCGAGTTTATTGCGTTAGATAAAGCAGGAGAGGAAGCCGCTTGGCTAAGATGTTTTTTAGAAGACATTCCTCTCTGGCATAGGCCTGTGCCATCTATATCTATACATTGTGATAGTCAAGCTGCAATAGCTAATGCTAAAAAAAGCAACTATAACGGAAAATCTATTCATATCAGGAGAAGACACAATTCTCTAAAACAACTAATCTCAACTGGCGTTATTTCTGTTGACTTTGTGAGGTCTAAGGAGAATATCGCGGATCCTTTGACGAAAGGCTTATCCAAGGAGACAGTTAGTAATGCATCGAGGGGGATGGGGCTTAAGCTCATAAATTAAGACTTGCCTTGAAGGATACTCAACCTTGCTGACTGGAGATCCCAAGATCAAGGTTTTGAATGAGACAACTAATTCGTGGCGGGTAAAAATTAAACACTGTCAGAGAATTATTTTCTCTGTCCTTTCCCTATGGTGTAGACGTGATAGTGTGACTGCATGTGAGGATGACTTATAATAAAGTCTTAATGAGTTTTATAGTTTCAATTTAAGATTGAAATGGGTGTAGCAGTTAACACTCTTGATAAAACTCACCTATCTGAATGAGGAAGTGGGTCGCTTCCTATGAGAATTGAGCTGATTCTCTAGAGCATTCTGAGAAACGGGATATGTCCAGGGCCAAAACGGACACAACGGCGTGAACTTAACAACACTCTTGAGAGATATCTCGCCTAAGGAGCTATTGATGAATTACACCAAACCATGGCAGTTCAAGACATCGCGTTCACTGACCATCAAGTAGTTCCGGGACTTCTCACTAAGCAAAGGTTCAATTCCTTATGGACACCTATTGCTTAAGAGGTATTTCTCGTTTTCCGGTTTTCTGATTTATCGCTTTCTTCATTCATGTGGGGGATTGTTAGAATTAAAAATGGATTATTACTTAAAATGATTTTAGAAAAAATTACTTAAAATGATTTTTGTTACTAAATATATCTTAGTGGGATCAAGGGTCACTAGTCCAAACTTGGGGTGGAAAAATAGAGCCATCCATTTTCACTTCTTAGTGAATGAGAAACCTTTGGTTCGTCCCATATTGGGCAAACCAAGGAGGAAGTTTATCCTCTTTACCACAAACGTTCTATATAAGGAAAAAGACTAGTGGATTGGATATGGATTTAGGAAATGGACTAGTGGGCAAATGCACACATGTGCGGTGCTTCGCACCGAAGCACCGCGGACCGCGGGCTTGCGGAGCTTGCGTGTGCTTTTGCGTGTGATTTTGCGTGAGCCTTGGCGCGAGCCTTGGTGTGAGCCTTGGTGTGACCGTTGGTGCGAGCCTTGGTGCGACCCTTGGTGCGACCATTGGTGCGATCCTTGGCGCGAGCCTTGGCGTGTACTTTGCGTGTGCCTTGCGAGTGCCTGCGAGTGCACACGTGTACCCATCAAGGATTCAACGGGTTTATTTTAAAAATGAATATTTTACCGTTTTGAATTAAATGAAAAATAAAATCTTAACGTTTTGTTTTAATGGGGATTTAATATTTCAAATTAATTTTTTTCACCGTTTTAAAACTCAAAAGATTACTTCTCCTATAAAAGAACAACAATGCTAAGGTTTTCATTTACCCCAGTCGCATCCACTGTCATGACGACTTTTCACCATCTTCCTGTTTTGTTGTGCGCACTAGATTTATTTTTCTTTATCTTCTTCTACTGTTAAGTTCACAACGGGCCAACGAGTGTTGCTAACTGGGTTAGTATCAGGTGGTTGTATCCTGGATTCAAATTTGTCAATTATAAAGGTATAGCAACACCTTCTAGGTGTACCTGGCAAATATTGAGTTAAGGGCAGTCTGTTGAACAGGCGACTCCACCTCTCTGTGCTTGAGTGATTGCGTGCTGCTTTATCTAACCCTCCCTTAATCAGATACAAGTTTCTATTTGGTTTTTTTTTTTTTTGTTACAGGAATAATATTCGACAACATTTTTATCCAACATAACCATGTTATAATATGTGTTGTAGTGATAAATATGTCCTGACTCCGTTAATATTTGAACTCTTAACGTAATGATGAAGCTGTGATACTGAATATGTGGACTTTGTTTCTATGTGTTCTTTTAGCACACGTACGAGTTGTTGAAGGTGGAGGGGAAGTCAGATTGACAGAGTCTCCACTTGATAGCAAGGTTTGTAAATTCAATTCATTCATTTCTTTCTTTTTTTTTTGTTAAATTATCATAACTCATGTAAACGCTATGTAAGAGGAGTGGTGCAACCAAACCCAAAGAGTAAAGAAAAAAAATGGGTTTATTTCGTTTGAAACGCAACGGGCAGTGAGTAAAATTTGATCGGGCGTAAGAGTAAGCTAACGTCTGTTGCTGGGCGCATACACAAGTATCCGTTTGTTGATATTGTGTTATACGGGCGTATGCAAGTGATAACGCTTGGTTGCGGCGGAAGCAAGATGAACGCTCGGTGGGGGACGCTACCCAGAAAAACGTCTGATGATTGACGTACGCTTAACATCACGCCCCATTTACAGGCGTGTGTGTAGACGAACGCCTGATGGGGCGTGAAACTAGCCATATGCCTATTAACCTTCTACACGTGCAGGTGGTTCGTGTGGATAATAAAGACGGGCGCGTGTGTAGAATAACGTCTTCTCCATCAGGCGGTGTGCTAGACGAACGCCCGTCCTAATCTGTTATTCTCATGTTCCCCTCTCCTTCTCCATTCCTCCTCTCTTCCAGACTTCAGACGCATATAGCAGAGAGCGCCTACCCCTTCAACCTCCACTCCCTCCTCTTCTCAACCTTTTTTCCCTCCTATTCTTAACCTCTTTTCAAAATTAAAAAACTAGTAAAACCGTGACAGATTTGAAACAAAGTTATCTAACTCAAGGCGAGATATTAAACTCAAACTTTTATATGAATTTTAATAGATTTCATAGGTTTAGATTACGATTTATTGTAATGTTTTGTTAATTAAATTTGTATATATATGTTTAAAGATTAAACATATGATTATGAAATAGACATATTAGGTTTTACAAATTGTAATTTTGCAATTGATTATAATTCTAGGGTTTTGGAAGTTGTAAATTGGGTATAAAAAATTGATGACAATTAATTGATTTGAATTTAGAATTGATTAAGTTGTTGGTTAATTTGAGTTGGGTTATGGTTAATTTTAAGTTCTTGATTAATTGATTTGATATGATTGTTTATGAAATTTTGAAATTATGAATGTTTATGTTCCTTTATAATGAATGTTTATGGAATTATAAAATTAGGGAATTATGATGAATTTCCGTAAAGTTGATAATTTGTTTAGTGGACTATTTTGTGAATCATGAATTTTGTATTTTGGATGATTTATGAATGTTTGTACATTAGATTGTCTAATTAGAGGATTACTTTTTTAATGATGAAATTTCCATTTTTGTGGATTTATGGATTAATATAGAGTTTTATATTTGTGCATTGTGAGGATTACTCTTGATTTTGAAACTTGTATGTACCGTTTGCACAGATGTTGAGCAATGTCACGGCGAGATTCGTTTGTCGAAAAAAGAGGAACAAGAAAGCTAAAAATGTTGAGGATCCATAAGTAGACCCTACTACTGAAGATATGGTCGATGTTCCCGGGTTAGCGAACTACAGTGTCGTCGAAGATGCTCAGAGTCACGCTTCGACAAATATCACATATTCAACCAATTCAAAATTCAAGTATTTACATCGTGGTTCCCTCAATTCGGTCATTCAGACCTATACATGTATTATAAAACACATCCATAGGGCTAAATACATTATTGAAAAGGCGGGAAGGGGCCGTTTATTGACCATGGATGTAGTAGATTCGGCACATGCATTGATTGACTACATTGTTGAGCGTTTTTGGAATACTACGAACACTTTTCACTTCTCCTTTGGTGAGATGGGGTTCACACCGATTGATTGGGTCATGTTGACAGGATTAAGAATTGGTGTTGGTAGTGGTATTCCGTATGACCCGGCGAAGTACCAATTTGAATATATTCGGGCGCATATTTTTCCAGAAATTAAAGATAGTGGAGTTTGTAAAAGAGAACATATTCCCGCGCAGTGGGTTTCAGATAAAATTACAGTTGCATTTTTGAGCACATATTTTGATCCAGGAACGTTGGTTGCGGCTAACGATGATAGCATACTTGCTGAGAGAGTGGCCAGAGCCTTTTGTATGTATGTTTTGGGACAATTTTTCTTTTCCAATGCAAAAAATTGTATCGATGTTGGATAGTTAGCTGCTTTTGAGGATCTAAATGCAATTGGAAATTATGACTAGGGTAGTGGTGCTTTTGCGAAATTGTATTCCGGACTCGCCGCATCTGGCAGGGGACAAAAGTCGCTAGCCGGACCCTTCCAAATATTGGAGATGAATTTCTTAGTTCTATTTATATTTTCTTTAAATGTTTATTTGTTGGTAATTTATTTATTTGGTTGGTTGTCTTGATATAGTTTTAGGGGTACGAATATCTGGGCATATGTCGACCAAAGAATCCAACGAGTGAGAGTAAAGCAGTGTGGCCTAGAAGTTCTCGGTGGAAGGGTACAAGAAGGAAGAGCATTGATATTGTTCGCTCTACGACTTTTCTTAATCAGTTGGTTGTAGACGATGTGACCTGGCGACCGTGGGATTCCGCCATCTTAGTCCTTGACACTGATATTGAACAGAAAGCATCTGAACTCTCAGAGAAAAGGATTATATTTTCTTGGCTAGGCACTGTGAGTTTATAATTTATTTAGATAGCATTGTTCTTTATTTTCTTGGATTTTTGGATAGTTAATTGGTTTATTTTTTAATAGTTATTTTCTTTGCACAGCATAACGTGTACCTCGGGGAACGGTGTTGGAGGAAAAACCAATATACTTTTGGCGTTCCCAGGAACCCAACGAACCGTATTACGAACCTCAACAATGACGAAGCTAATGAGCTGAGGGAAAACGATTTGGTCCCTGCAAGTGAATTAGTGCATGTTATCACGTACAATTTGTATATGGAGTATTGGCGACATGTAACTAACTTGCAGAAATATGCCACCAAAGTCGATTGGGAGGTTGAAACATACGGGTATGCTGGTGACCGTATTAAACACAACATCCAAGAACCTGATGAACATGTACCTATTCCGCCTCAACAACAATTGCCATACGTAAGTATACAACAAACATTTTTTTTAGTATATAAAAATACGTGAGAATGTGATTTATTTATTTTTTCATAATAGGTCAAAGTTTATGGTCTGGTTCAACAATATGTTGATTTTACGCAAGAGTTTCGTAAGTTTACGTTAAATGAAACGAAGGAGATGATGGAGTTTATCATGGAAAAAGATGAAGAAATACGGAGTCTACAAAATCACAACAACAATTTGGAGTTACAGCTGACCCATTTTTGTACGCAACAACCACCCCTTGGGTTTGGCACTTTTTCTCAAACTATACTCCAAAAATGTGGAATACCATGGGTCAGGGATCATCATCAACGATGCAATCAGTTAATTACACATCGAGATCATTTTTCCTCCTTTTAATCCACCGCGCTCGGCGCCTTGGAATCAAGATACGGATGGGTAGTCTTTCATTTGCATTGTATTGTCATTCGAACAGACATTTATTATCTTTGATTTATCTTTTATCTTATTGTAATTGTCATTTCAAAAGACTATTCTTATCTTTGCTTTGTCTTTTACCTGCTTTGTGTTGTCATCTCCAAAGATATTTTTAATTTTTGCTTTGTCTTTTATATCTACTTTGTATTGTTAGTTCAAAAAGATATTTAATTTTTCCTTTGTCTTTTTTCTGTTTGGTCTTGTCATCTCAACCGACACTTCTTATGTTTGATGCGTCTATTCACTCCACTTGCCTCAACTCAGTTAATTTTTAAAATACCAAGAGTTTATAGTCATATCAACACTCAAAGACTTATCTTAATATTCCTATGAATTGAACACTCGATTCTCCAGGTATACAAACCAAAACTGCAAACATCACCAACCAATGGCATACTATGAGAATAATAATCACTATTATGTTTTTCGTTCTTCTATTCCTCCTCCTTCTTCTTCCTCTTCTTCTTCTTCATCTGGTGATGATGATAATAATATATTGTACTCATCAGACAAAGATTTAGTTGCATTGGGACAAAATAACCAAGCAGTCACTTTGGGATTGATCGTTTCAAGTATGAACTGGCCACATACTCGTATCCAAATACCAAGAGAACGTGATGCCGGTGCAATACTTCTCTGGAAAAATTACTTTTGCAGAAACCTTATGTTTCCACCTAATTTATTTTGTAGAAGATTTAAAATATTGCGAGAATTGTTCAACCGTATTTTGGGAGATGTCGTATCAGTAAATGATTATTTTGTTCAAAAAAAAAATGTTGTTGGCGTTCCTGGATTAACCCCTCATCGAAAAGTTACAGCAGCAATACGAATGTTAGCTTATGGATATACGGCCGATGCAATAGATCAGTACTTACGCATTGGAGAAATCACAGTTTTGGAAACAACTCGTAGGTTTTGTAAGAACGTTGTGCATTTGTATGAGAAAGAATATTTGCGCACACCAACTGAAAGTGATGTTGAACTGTTGCTTAAAGAGAACAAGGGTAGGGGATTTCCATGGATGATGGGTAGTGTAGATTGTATGCATTGGAAATGGGATAAATGCCCATCGGTGGAATCAGGGGCTTACACTATGTACAAAAGGAGTGAAATTATTATGTTGGAGGCAGTGGTGTAATATGATTTCTGGTTTTGGCATGTATTTTTTGGTATGCCTGGTTCAAACAATGATATTAATGTGATGAACAGTTCTTATATTTTTAAAAAGCTTATCAATGGGAAAGCACCACCAATGAACTTTGTTGTAAACAGACATCAATATAATATGGGATATCATCTTGGTGATGGAATATACCCAGAGATTACTACTATTGTGATGTCTATTACACATCTAGATTCCTAGAAAAAACAGAAATTTTTCAGCAATGCAAGAGGGTTGTCGAAAAAATGTAGAGCGAGGCTTTGGTGTAATGCAAAATCATTTTGCCATCGTCAAGCAACCTGCAAGAATATGGAATCCCGACGTACTTGCATATATCATGAAAACTGTTATCATTTTACATAATATGATAGTGGAGGATGAGCGTCTACCCGGTGATTGTCCACATGAATATGATCAACGCTGCAACCATGCACCGGTAAATATTTCAATATAACATACTGCTGAACTTTCGAGAATGAGAGTTGAGCAACATCGACGTGCAATACACAACAAAGATACACATATTCGTTTGCGAAATGACTTGATCGAACACTTATGGTCAGATTTTGGTGACAAATAACAATTTCTAAACCATGCAGATAGGTTTTGTGGGTATATCTCTTGTAAACCCGCCACCACTCGTCCGTTAGGGGCACCTAGGGGTTTAAAGGCTTGTTGCACATGCTAATTGAATCCGCGATGCCTGCGAAAGTGAGTTTAGGTTTACTTTTTAGCTCTTGTATTATCAATATGCTTACTACGTTGTAATGAATAAATCAACGGAAGTATCATAAATAACCAATATCACTTATTCATAACAACAATACATCAGTAGATGTTAAGATATCTCATTTTCGCAGGAGTCGCGGTTGCACTTAGCACGTGCAACAAGCCTTTAAACCATTAGGTGGCCCCAACGGACGAGTTATGTATCGTGAGGGTTTACAAAGAGATATACCCACAAAACCTATAATCAAACCTTCAACGAGTGGTATGACGGCCTGGATGACGATCTAAACATCTTCGAAGAACAATCAACACAAAAGGGTTGTATTTTTCCATCACCCTTAGGATCTCGAAATGAGGTTGGTACCTGAAATCTGAACCTTTCCACCTTCTCCATTCCTCCAGAGATATGGTAACAACTTCGTCATTAGTTTCATTCTTAATTCTTCTTTCATTCACCTTACGGTTAAAGTTGAAAATTGTAGTACTGCCCTACCTATTTCCTGAAATTGACAAAAAAGGTCTGCTCTGTTCCGGTTCTTGGGGTTACCGGTTTCATTACAGAAGTTAGCATGGATATGTTCTAACCATTCCATGCTCATTAAACCATTCATTCGACGTTCATGACCCCTTGCTGGATAATATAATACTACGTTTCGACAAAGAGATAAAAATCTTCCTCTATGGTAAAATTCTCAGCATTAATACTAAAATTTGCGTAAGCCATATTCTAAAACGGAGAGATAAAAATAATCTTTGAATTAGGTTATTTGGAATGTCGAAGGTGTGGTTTCCAAATGGGAACGAAAGGGTATATATAGGGCCTTTTTTAAATGGAAATAATTTTCCAATATTCAATAAAATATTAAAGCATGATATTTAAAAAAATGACGACTCTGTTCCGTTCCAGCCTAATGGGTAATTAATAACATTACATTCAAAGGTAGGCTAGAAAGACTGTGGACGTCTAATTATGAAAGGTGTTTGGTCCCCGTGCAACGACTAAAGCATGATATAGAAAGAAGTGACGAGTCTCTTTTTTTCGAGAATGGTGGGTCCATAATAACAGTTTATTCAGTGGAATCCAACGTTTCAATTATTTACTTTGTCAATCTGAAAAATTTAAACAATCTCACTTATCTAATCATGTAGGAAAAGAGTAGATAGGTTAATATCTTGAGTGTGTATTCTTTTATTGTGTTGCTGTTAATGCGAAAAAATGAGTAGTTGGTAGTTATTTTTCATCTGAATTACTTAATTACTCGAAATTTAAAGTTTTCATTAATTCAAGGAAAAGGTACATTGGAAATTCATTAACATTTAAAATAACATTATTAATTCAAAAATAAACTCGAGCTTTTAACCTCTTGATATTTATCTGATAAATAAATATATAAATCATAAAAGTAGAAACTGAAACTGCCAATCCATTAATAATCCAAATAATTAAGGTTTTAGATAATCAGAGAATGCTTTAAGCTTGACTTATCCTTCTCTGTAAAATGTCTGTCTTCCTAAGTTCGATGTATTCTTTTGTTACGACATCCAACCCGGAGACATACATCATCATTATGCGAAAGTCGTCGTCTGCTTCTTTCTTTGCGTCAAGTTTTTCTTTCCTAGCTTGTTTTGCTGCAAACTTTGCCGAAGACCCAGCTAGTTTTGCTGCAAACTCGGATTCTCTCTGTGCCATCTTCATTTTTGTTTGTTCTCTATAATTGGTGTTGAAGTTTTGTTGCTCTTTAATAATTATTTCCATCATTCCCTGTTGGCCACTGGATTTTTCTCTCCCTGTTTTCTTCAGTCGTTCGCCTCTTTTTTTCCCATATGATGTTTATATGTGTTAGGTGTATCTTTTATTTCTTCATCGCCACTGGAAGGGTCTTGGCTTGTTTTTTTCTTTCCCGGTCTTCCTCGCCACTTTCAGAATCTTCTTCAGCTTGTGATGAATCGAAAACAGTTGTCGGTCGTCGTGAATGTTTGAAATTTTCTAACATAATTGCGTAGCACTCTTCATGCTTAAATATTTTGTCACCATTAGCTTCCTTGAAAAGCTTCCTTACTTCTTCAATCTGTTATTTTTTAAAAAAAGTTTAGCGGACGATATACAATTCAAAACACCAATAAACGGGATAAAAATTAAACGGGTACTTACCTTTGTTTCGGGCCCCCATCCAGTATGGTGTTCACGTTCCACTTCCGCCTTTTTTGCAGAGTAAAGCGCCACATCTTTACTTATTCCCTGAAATCGTTTCCGAATGGAGGTACAAGTGTGCCCCGGCATTGTAGGTATGGCTTCTTTCATCCCACTTAAGATGCGAGACCATAATTTTTCTTCTGATTGATCGGAACCAACACTACAATCTTGAGATATTGATAAATGAATTCTACACATCGTTACATCTTCAAATGTAGTATAAGTTGGAACTCGTGGTTTTGGTGCCATAATTCTAACTGATTTGAAAGAAAAATATATAAAGATAGTGAAATTTTCCTCGTATACAAATGAAATGGGTTAGTACTATATGAAATACTCAATCAACCAATTCATTTATATAGGTATACCGAAAGATAGCCGTTACAACGGTAACAAACCTCAACGGCTATCTCAACGATTACAAGAAGAGGCGCTCGCTTAGAATCACGCCCCACACACAGGCGCTCGCTTAGAATCACGCCCCACACACAGGCGCTCCTTAGATTCACGCCCACAACAAGCGTTGTCTTAACCAAACGCCCAACACGAGCGTTACTCTAAGCGAACGCCTGAATACCAAGCGTGCTTATGGCCTTACCCCCGCTGGACGTGCTCTTGGGTGAACGCTTCATCAGGCGGCATTTTGGTTCACGCTTGATCAATGAAACACACGTCTAGGTAAACGCCTGACACGAGATGGAGAGTCAGCGTCACGCCTGGCACGAGACGCACGGCTAGGTTGACGCTCCACCATATTATGGTTTGGTCCAGTTCTGAGATCATTTGTGATCCCAAATAGTAAAAATATTAGAGCAACATTCAGATATACTCATACCATTGTGATTGATTTTGGGTGGACCAAAGATTAAATATTAGTTTGGTCTAAATTTTGATCGTCCCACTGTGGATGCTGTAAGGACTCCATTTTATTCCTGGAAAAAACATTATTTATAGAGACCCATACGATGAATCTTGAGATTCTTGGATCATTATGTCTTCCAATAGGGGATTTAGTCTCATGTCGACATGGTCTCTCTGCGTTTAGAATGTACTACAGTAACTGTCATCTTTACCGTTAAGTGACAGAAGTGTGGGTTAAGATTAAGTGACATCCATTCGCTATAAGATTTTAATTGCAATAATATAACAATTTTAGCTTTCAGGTACAACGGGAACGGGTGATCTCTTAACTCATTGCCGGCTTATCGACGTGCAAGTGCTGATTTCATTCAGCCTGTTTTTACAGCAGGTGCTTTTTATTTGTGTAAAAAAAAAGACATATGGTGACTACTGACAACTAAACTAGATTTTCATATGATGGAGTGCTGGAATTTAGGAGGATGAATTTAGATCATTGACATCTACTAATGGTTGAACTAATTTGCAGCTTAGAGTTGAAAAGTTCAAAATGATGGACATAAATAGCCCGGATAAGAATGAATTCAAACGTATAAGACATGCTCCTTCGAAGAATACCGATATTGTTATTTGTAATTGCAGGTTTCAGTATCCAAGGAGGACCTTGAATTTGATGTTTTTGAAAGCTATAGGGAAAATATTACCTGCTTTGGACCCCTGGAAATTGCTTACGCTCAACCATTACCTGGCAAGAGGAAATATGAGGATGACGGTTATGTATCTGAAACTTCTACCATAGATAATGAAGATGGACTTGAGGTATTTACGACTGCGCCTACTGTCATACGAAATTGATGCAGACTCGAGTTCTAATCCATGTACTTACGGTTTCTTAGTTGAAGTGAATACATTTGAATTTTTCTCTTCGTATCTGAATAATTTCAAAGATAATTGAACAGAAAGAGTTTATGTGGCGATTGGTTGGATTGTTTGGTACTGAGACATACACGGAAGCTCAAAGAAATTTGATGAGCTATGCCTGTGGACCTAACACTAAATATATAAAAAGCATAAATGGTGCCCCTGGTTATCGATGTCAATGCGAAAGAGCCCATAAAGGACATCCTTTTCTTAACAGTACTACCAAAAGGTAATACTACTGTACTGAATATTGATTGGAAATTAGATCTTATACTAAATAGATTGTTTAAGATAAAGATAAAGCTCACTGAATTGAACAATTAGAAAGCGCCACTTGATATTTAGACTATTAATATTTGATTTGGTTTAACATGAACATCATCTAACAAAAACGGATGGGATGATGAGTACGGGTAAGATCAACGACTATGAAAATTAGTTAATAATTCGATGGGTAAATAGATAAAACAGGGTAATTTTAAACTTCATCCGTCATTGTACCCAATTTATGACAGATACCAAAATAGCTATCCACCACCCTACCCGTTGGATAACAGTTAGGATATGGATATAGTAAAAATTAATAGGTAGGATAGAAATAGTGGGTATGGGTTATGTATGCGGTCCTAGAAAACTAATTATATTTTTAGTGAATAGATCTTTTATGTTTATTGTCTACTTGATGCATTCCCTCATTTAGCCTTTATTTTGTAATTTTTTATCTACACGATCAGGCAGAAGAAGAAGGAATAGGATGAAAATCAAAAAAATTCCCTTTTTTTTATTGATTTCACCTTTTTTTTAAATTTATTTTGTAGGTAGTGGTAAGGACGAAACTACGACTTTAGGTTAGGGGGGAAATTTTCATATGTCAAATATTGGTATATAAATTCGTTTAGGTGTATAAAAAGTGCCCAAATTTTTTGGCCATTTATTTTAATTACTTTTCGGTTTGAAAAGATGTTAAAATTTTAGTTAGATTTAGTATTTTAAATTTGTACGTTAAAATAGGTAATTATATTTTATTCTTATTATATTCATCCCCACAATTAAACAAAATGGTGTAAAAATTATATAAAATGAGTGAATTCCGTGTATTTTTAGACCTCCTCCATTATAACAAAGGTAATTTCAAAACTCAATGAGTACAATTCGGCTTTTTGTAGCTCCGTCTTTTGGTAGTGGTTTCTCGGTTCAAACCAAACAAAATTTAGAGTTTAAGTTCTCATTAAATTATGAGTTTGTTAGTTTGATGGTTTGTCCGTTTGAATCAGATGAGAATCGGGGTATGTTTTTTTTCTATTTATTTTGATGGGGTTTATATTTTTTGTTTTTTTTTTCTATTGCACTATATTACTCACAATAGTGTAGGGAGTCTTTTGCAGCGAGGAACTCAAGAAAGGCCTCAAAGGCCTCATACTAGCAGTTTGAAAATATGTTTGAAATCTGAAGAAAGATATATCATTGCATTTCTTTGATTTTATCTTCTTTGACGGGAAGCACATGATATGCTTTGTACTATTTAAAGTCGACAATCTATTTTATATTAATATCGTGTTTTTTTAGTGTCTCTAATATTAGGAATTGATAAAACTATATAGTGGTTGTGATTTTTCATTTAATTTAACAGGGAGATGGAGCCTGGAAGAACTGTTGGGTTGGTCGTTTGATTCTTCTAAAGAAAGATATATCAGTGCATTTCTTCCATTATATCATTTTCAACGGGAGGCACTTCATATGTTTTGCACTGTTTAGAGTTCGCAATTTATTGTATATTAATGTTATTTTTATCCTTTTATTATCTCTAATATCAAATATTGATACAACTATATAGTGAACGTGTTTTCTCATTTAACTACATGGAGTTGGAGCCTGGAGGAGCAGTTAAGTTAGCTGCTTGATTCTTAACACAGGTATATGATTTCTAGAAAGATATATCATTGCATTCCTTGATGACATCATTTTTGACGAAAAAGCATTTCATATGCTTTGCACTATTTTAAGTTGGCAATCTATTTAATATTAATATCGTATTTTTTAGTGTCTCCAATAGCAGGAATTGATAAAACTATATAGTGACTGTGGTTTTTCATTTAACTACAGGTAGTTGGAGCCTAGAAGAACTGTTGAGTTGGCCATTTAATTCTTCTGAAGAAAGATATATCAGTGCATTTCCTTGATTATATCATCTTCAACGAGAAGCACTTCATATACTTTGCACTATTTAGAGTTCGCAATCTATTGTATATTAATGTCATTTTTATCTTTTTTAGTTTTTCTAATATCAAAAATTGATACAACTATATAGTGAGTGTGATTTCTCATTTAACTACGTACAGGGAGTTGGAGCCTGAAGGAGCAGTTAATTTGGACGCTTGATTCTTAACACAAGTATATGATTTCTGAAGAAATATATATCAGTGCACTTTCTTGATTACATCATCTTCAACGGAAGCACTTCATATATTTTGCACTAATTAGAGTTGTCAATCTATTTTATATTAATATCATTTTTCTTAGTAACTACAATATCAGATATTGGTACAACTATAAAGTGAATGTGATTTTTCATTTAACTACAGGGAGTTTGATCCTGGAGAAGTAGCTGAGTAGGCCGATTCTTAAAGCAATAAAATGATATGTACATAAGGCCTGGGGAATATATCATGGGTGAAGTACAAACAGGATTTGGCCGAACTAGAAGCCGACACTGGAGTTTTGAGGTAGTGTTGTGATATATGTTTTAAAAGAATTTTCTTTCACATTTATATCAACATATAACTTCTAGTCTAGTGGTAAAGGATTTTGGGCCTTGTAAGGTAGGTCACAAGTTCAAACCCCCTCCCCTACTGATTGGGTGTATATGTGTACGTACCCGTAAGTGTATAACATTAGTCCGGGAGCGAGGCCTTGGGGGTCTTGGGAGGTCTCTTGAGTCTTGAATTTAAAATTTATTTTTTGCTCATTCAAAAATATATTTCAAAAACGTTTTACTGCCTTTAATTACGGTTTTAATTGTAATAATTAGGGTATAATTTATATGTACGTTTTTTGACTATTGTGATTATTTTATGGTAGGAATAAATTTTCCGCTAATTCTCCATTAATACGATATTAACTTTTGGGCAATAAAAAAAACAGATTTTGAGAAAAGAAAAAATATAGTTTTCGTTTTTTGTTAAAACAGTGAATCAAGAGACTAGGGTTCTGAGAAAGATTATAAAGAGTGAAAGAGTTCAATCTCTCATTGTATGCGTGAGATATTGAAAGGGAGTTTTTTTCTCGGTTGTTTTATCCTGGGGGCGTTGTGACGAAGATTGAACTGCTTGCACAAAAACTCAAGGCAGAGCCACGAAACGTCTTAAAGAGGGCGACCTGGTCGTGACTCAACCGTCATCTTTTTGCGCTTAATCTTTGTTTTGCAGGTGTGAAATCAGCAATTGTTCCAACAATTTTAAGACGAATTTTCTGCCATGGAGACTGATAAGAAAATTGTTGTTGATATCAATAAGCATTTCAAGTTTGAAGGACTTCACTTCAGAAGATGGAAACAAAAGTTGTTCTTTTATCTCAAGCTGATGAAGCTGCAGATGATGGTGACCTCCAACAAACCAGCTGATCCAAAAGACGCACCTACTGCAAGTGCAACTGCGCAACCGACTGAAAGAACCTCATGTGATCCAAACTGTTGAAGAAAAACAAAAAGCCTATGAAAAATGGGTTGATGATGATTTTGATTGCAAAAACTATATCCTTAATGCTTTATCTGATGATTTGTATGAATATTACTCCACATTTGATACTGCTAAAGATGTGTGGGATGCTCACAGAAAAAGTATGATACTGAGGAAGCCGAATCGAAGAAATATGTTGTAAGCCGCTACATGAAACATCAAATGGTGGATGAAAAATCAGTTGTTGCTCAGGCTCATGAACTTCAGAAAATAGCTCATGAAATTCTGACTGAAGGTATGAAAATCGATGAACAATTTCAAGTAGCTGTAATGATTGATAAGTTGCCTCCCACTTGGAACGATTATCGTAATTCTTTGCGTCATAAAACTAAGCAATTTTCTCTGGAAAGTTTGATTGTTAAGATCAGGGTTGAAGGAGAGGCACGAAAACAAGATAAAAAGGAAGAGATTCTTATTGTTTCAAACAATAAAAGTCATACTCAAACGAGTTTGAAACCTAAGAAAAGGATTATGAAACCTGAACAGAACCACAAGAAAGGAAAACCTAATCAATACAAGAACCAACCCCCATCAAGAAATGAACAGAATTCTAATTCTGATTTTAATTGTTATGCCTGCGGTAAACCAGGCCATATGGCTCGGAATTGCAGAAATAACAAAGGCAAAAATAGCGCACAAGCTAATGCTGTTGAAAGCGTTATAGTTGCCATGGTTTCAGACCCAGAGTTTTATATGGTTGGTGGATCCGATGGGTGGTGGATAGACAGTGGTGCTTCGCGTCATTCTTGTTTTGATAGGTCCCTATTTAAGAGTTATACAGATATCAAGGATAAGAAAGTGTTGTTGGGAGACTCTCACACCACTATTGTGAAAGGTTCTGGTACGGTAGAACTGAAGTTTACTTCTGGTCAGACACTTATGCTGAAAGATGTCCTTCACACCCCAGAAATGAGAAAGAATCTTGTTTCCAGCTACCTTCTCAACAAGGCTGGATTGTATCAAACTATTGGATCTGATCTTTACACAATTACTAAAAACAAAATGTTTGTAGGAAAAGGTTATGCTACTGATGGAATGTTTAAGCTTAATGTTGAAATGAATAAAATTGCATCTTCTTCTTATATGGTGTGTACTTTTAATGTTTGGCATGCTAGATTTTGTCAGCAATTGTTCCAACATGTAGAATATTATTTTGACTTTATTTCTTTACTTATAAGTTGTCAAAATTAATTAACTAAGAGATATTGCGTATGTATTCCAAAATCTAGTAAGACTAAGAATAGTTGTAGTGCTACTTTGAGTAGCAGACTTTAAACCTAGACTTACACATTATCCTTAAAATACTGATGTTGGTAATATTATTTTGACTTTGTTTATTGAAAAAATTTGTTTCTCATATCAATTTGGACCAGACCCAGATAATTTACGATAAATTATGTGTTTTGTAATTTTCATGCCTTAGTAGTTTGGTATAAGTGATGCCTTGATGAATACGCAGGTAATTGTTCATCTAACAACGTATTAAAATCTTTTCCTGTTTGGCTACAGTGCAAACAAAAATTTTAATATAGCAATATATAAAGATTTGGATTATCAAAGGATATCAAAATTTTAATAATTTTAGTTGTCATTGTCAACGATGTAGGAGTAATCTATTATGATAGCATATTAGAACTCTCATTAAGACGGATACGGGACGAATTCCCACCTCAGTGAACATAAACCAACGATATAAGAAGTTCTATCAGTCCCGATATATAACACGGGTTAAAAACTAGTTATAATATAAGACAATGATACCTTAAGTAGACACTAATTTGTAATTAGGATCGGTTTTAATCAATACCACCTAATCGTATCCGCTCTTATGCGGATAACCATGACTTATGGTCCAATACAAAACTACTTCGAAATTCAATCAATACCAAACAAAACTTTTTCATATGATACAGAGAATCTCAGTCCTCGGACAAACTAGCCAAAGGATAAACAATAAAAAACAGAAAAATAATAAGCCGCACAATTATCAAAGCTGTGAAAAATATGACGCAACCCTGTTTTTCTCCGACTTTAGTAAACTTAATTTATCTTTGCAGATCACGGACAAAACAATGAACAGAAAGTCCATTTTAACTTTGTCATTTCCATTTTATTACATTTACATCCCCAAGATAAAAAAATAAAATACAGAAAAAATTAATTAGCCAAAAACCCCCCATTGAATTGAATGAAGGGAATTTGAAGAACTTAAGGTGATAAACTCTTGTTACAGTCTATTAATGACTTCTGAACTCCACCTCTACAGAAGAATAACTTAGTCGGACATCGATATAAGCAGTTATCAATCAAACTTACAACAGCAGAACCAGGTTTTAAACCAATTAATGGTCTAGGAATTGGACCATGTAAATAATTCCCACCAAGTAATAATCTCACGAATGGTGAAACACCTATTTCAGGTGAAACAGTTTTGATTCCATACTCTGGATGTATCAACCCTGTTAATTTATTCTTCTCTAATGATAAAGCCGAAATCTTCTTCATTTTTGCCATGAAAACTGGTAATCCTCCATGCAAATCATTATAGCTTATATCTAATGCTAATAACTCACTCTGAATTAGATTTCTTGGTTCCTGTAGAGACTGAAACTTGTTATGAGACAGTGTCACTTGTTGTAGTGATGGATGATCGAATAATGAAACTGTTCCTGAGAGTAGATTATGACTCAAATCAATCACTTGCAGAGAACCCAGATTTCTTAAAGTAATTGGAAGATTTCCTGATAAATAATTATTTCTCATTAAAATCTGTACTAGTGTTGCTGGTAGATTCTCAGGGATTTTACCAGAGAGTAGATTATTACTTATGTCTATAAAGACTAAGTTTTTGAGAGAACCCAAGTTTGGAATTCCACCATTGAGTTTGTTTTGATGAAGTCCTAATCTTTTTAAGCTCACAAAACTATTGAAGCTTAATGGAATTGATCCTTGAAGATGATTATTATCAAAATAAAGCTCTTCAAGTTTAATCAGAGAAGTACCAATGGAATTGGGTATGTAACCAGAGAATGAATTACCAGAGAGAAAGAGTTTTCTGAGACGAACAAGATTAGATAACGTGTTTGGAATTACCCCAGTGAATGAATTATCTGTGAAATCAAGAGTTTCCAAGTAAGGAAAAGTGAAAGTTGAAGAAGATAAAGAACCGGTATAACCAGCTCTGTCTAAACTGATTTCAGTGACTCGTTTAAACCCTGCAATGACTAGGTCACATCTAAACCCACAGCTGAATTTAGAACTGAAAAGATTATCACATGGGTCAACAGCAAAATCCCATGAACTTAAACAAGATCCTGGAGTTATAGATGTAGAAGTAATCCCTTTTTTAAGTGATTTTAAGCCTTCTATATCCCCCCAATATGTTTGTGATTCTCCTCTGCTTATTAGCGATCCAAAGATTGTTACAACTAGAAAGAGTGAAAAACAAAGATGACCCATAGATATGAAGAAGAAGAAGAAGAAGAAGAAGAAGATGAATCCAAGTTGTTTTAGAGAGAAACAGAGAGGGAGTTTATGTGAGGGTGTGGATGTAAGAAATAAGAGTCTAGCTCTGTTTTATAAATAGTGGGACATTTGTTTGTTTATGGTTTAGGGTAAACACCAAACAGGGATATTGCACATCACAATTATGGACATGTATGTATATGATTGAAAGGTAGGTTTTTGGTGGTAATATGGGCTGGCAATAGCTATCTATATCCCTATTATTATTATTCCAAATCCATAATCATGAAAGTTGTAAAAAAGAATCTGAATTTTTGTTAAGCATATATTGAAAAAGTTGGTAGATTTTTGGTTGGTCCCAAAGTTTTGTGTGCGCATGGTCATGGACTCATGGTTTAGTCTTAATCTGAACTCTGAAGAAAGTGAAGAAAAAAAATGAGAATGAAGTTAAAAATTTGAAATCAAATCAAGAAAAATGGGATCTTTTGGGGTGTACAAAGTTTAATTTTTATAGTTTGGTCAGTGTACTGATCTGTTTGCTCTGTGTATGTGTTTCTTGTCTATTATTGCACAAATATCAGAGTATGTCTGCAAAAAAGAAGATTAGGTGTATATGTAATTTACATATCTTTCAATCCAGCAACCACAACTGCTGCTGCTCTACCAAGATTGCGTGATTAGCTATCTTCTTCTTCATCTGCTGCAAGATTTTGTTACTTCTGGTCTTGGATTTTGCAGCAGCATTAGAAGATGATGTTACTTCTGGTCATGCTTTTTACTCCAAATCCTGTTCAATTGATCAATACTACTAATTCAGCGGCCGGGGCAGCGGCTAAAGGTAACATTAGTACCCTTCCATTTTGCAATAGTATCTGAGATTGAAATAAGTGGGCAATGAAGGGCATATGTTATTGCACCTATAAGAGGGTTACAAGGAGGTTATCTTGCACCAAAGATGGCTAGAAACGGAATGGCGTTACTTGCTTGAAGTTGGAAGAGACCAGGTAGAACTTAAAAAGCTTTAACCGGTTAGGGTTTGATGTTGAGTTGATATATATGAATATGATTTTAAATTTTCTACGATAAACAGCTCGAAGTTGCTAACTATCCTCCGCTTTTTTACACCAAGCTTTTACACCCATATATATTTTATGGATATGAGTTTTTTTGGGTCCAGGGAATGATTCTCATGGAACAACAAGGAGTGGATATATAAGGATATAAAATATTATTATTATTTTTATTTTAAAAAACTGATAGTATTTTTTTTATAAAACGAAAATAATATATTCTAAAGGTATAAAAACCGATAGACAAGAAATATTTTCGTAAACAGTTGGGTTCTCAGTTATCCGAGTCCTGGCTGAATACTAGTACTACTAACTACAAGTCAAATAACCACTTTCCCATTTTGTGTTTTTTATCTTTGGATTATAATTTAGGAAAAAGACATTGTAAAATGTAAACTAAAGATCCTCTGTAAGTCTGGGTTACAGAAAAATAAAGGGAATCAGAATCTAACGAAGCTATTCAAATTTTAATCTCATTCGATTTCTCCTTTATCTTGTATATTACTTATCTGTCAGCTTTTAATCGAAAGATTGCTGGTCTTGTTTTAATCTGTCAGATTTTAATACAAAGATTCCTCGCGTAGCTCAGTTGGTTAGAGCTTTGGTCTTATGAGCCGAAGGTTGCGGATTCGAGCCCCCCGCCGGGAGCATTTTGTAAATGAGTAAAACTGGTGAATGTTCTTTTTGTGCTGATAAATTTGCAGTATCATTGGTTGAACAAAACAAAAGGCATTACTGGAGGAGGTTTTGCAAGAAAATACAAAAATCTAGACAGCTTACATTTTAGTGGCATCGGTTTTAGAGGTTGTTGTCAAACCATTTACTAAATTCAGGTAACCACTGGACAATGCATATCCTGCAAATGAACGCTGAATGGGGGATTAGGCAACAAGAAGCTAACTGCTAAACTGGATAAGACTTGTGTAACCAACTTAATTATGTTTGTTTTGAATACTTCTAGTCTTAATTTTGGTAGGACATGATTAGCCGGTGAATGATTGATTAGTTGATCATCTTTCAGTGACCGTCTTTGACTATAATTAACATACAAAATGGATTAGCTAAGAAAACAGCATTTTACAGTTTTATTGTTGCTAGGATAAAGATGCTGTTTTAAAAAAAAAATCATTAAGGTTAATTTTATAAGGAAAAATGCATAACAGATACAATCTGGTACTTAAAATTAAAGCCGAACACTAATTGCTATCTATTACATCCTCCCAGTTTGTTATTAGCTCTCTGGAAATTTTCACCTTAAACCATTGAGTTAGAAGAAACTTTTTTTCAATAAACCTATTATTGAGACTGTAGTTCTTGGGTTTTGAAAATTGTACCAGACTCAAATATCCTAAATAATAGAATAGGGATCTAATATGTAGTAAAAGTCAAAAATATTTTTACTTCATAAATAAACTTAATTGTAACTATATATGAAAAATAATGAAATAACATAATAAATCAATTATTTTTCTCTTTTTCTTCTCCTTCATGATTCATGATGAAAATAATGAACTAAAAAAAAAAGACGATTACTAATTTAATTTCAGTTTCAAGGACTATTTACGGCTAAGAACAGATGAATTCATAGCCGTAAAACATCCGATGACTATGAATTCATCATACCCCATCCGTTTGCTAGTAATTTTTTATTGTTTACGGCTGGAAAACGATGAATTCTTAACCGTCGGGCGTTTTACGGCTAGCTTCCTAACCGTAAGTGGATTTGAAAATCCAGATTAAAAATTTATACTCATTTTAAGAATGAGTATAAATAGA
This sequence comes from Papaver californicum, assembly GCA_023531435.1. Classification (NCBI taxonomy): domain Eukaryota; kingdom Viridiplantae; phylum Streptophyta; class Magnoliopsida; order Ranunculales; family Papaveraceae; genus Papaver; species Papaver californicum. The sequence goes on along the minus strand of JAJJMC010033707.1, from coordinate 412,324 downwards.
AATATACTCGTTTTAAGATTATACTAGATTTAGGAATGAATATAAATTTATACTCATTCTGAAAATGAGTATCAGTTTATACTCAATTTAGGACATTCGTGAGTATCAGTTTATACTCATTTTCATATAGGGTACACACTTATTACGGCTAGAAATCAATAAATTCGTAACCGTAAATGAACTACTTACGGTTAGGAATGCATCATTTCTCACCCGTAATTTATTATTCACGTCTAGGAAATGATGAATTACTAGCCGTAAGTGATTCTGAAATATACAAAATTCTTATCATAGAGTTTCTAGCCAGAATAGGAATTACGGCTAGGTCGTGGTCTTGATTCCTAGTCGTAAGTCTTATCTACGACTAGGAAATGATGAACTCCTAGATGGAAATGATGAACTCCTAACCGTAGGATGCCTTGAAAATGAAAATATAAATGAGAGGCTATACCCTTCAATAACTTGAAATATTAAATCAATTCGTTAATCTAATCAAATACTAACTCTTAATTATTTTAGCTAATTATGTTCATTAACATTAATTGATATAGGGTACTATAGCCGTTATCAAAATTAATAGGATAAAGGGTTATTGACTTTACTACTAGATAATCCTATTTTATCTTCTTATTAGTCCTTAAAACTCAAGAACTACGGTCCTAATTAGGGATGCACATCGGATGGGTCGGGTCGGGTTTGGCCTCACCCGCACCGACCTGCCATAAGGCGGATGAAGAAAAAATTCACCCGCACCCAACCCGCCGGACGTCGGATCTGGTCGGGTCGGGTGCGGGTGGGTGCGGGTCACCCGCCCAGAAATGATGAATTTTTTTTTCAAGGACTTGGCTGTTTTTTTGAACCTCACGCGCGTCACCTGATAAACCATTTTAACTAACATTCGATCATCTTAAAATCTAAGTTCCAACATTCAAATTATACAATAAAATTAAAGTTTTAATATGCAATTCTACGACATTTCTCAACTAGCAACAAGGTCATCTTAGTAGCAGCGCCAGCCAGGTCACCGAATAGGAATCAATCATCATTTATGATGATGGAAGAAGCAGCAAGGTTACCAAATAGCTCTGCAACAAAAGAAGTGAACAATTAGAATGAAAAAAATTAAAAATACCAATAGTAATAATAGTATAAGAAGTTAAGAACCATGAAGTACAAATTATACCCGACTCAAGAACATCAACCTCCTGCTCCTCGACTCCAAGGATAGAAGAATCTATGTCAATTGGTGTATGTAACCAATTTTGCAATAAAATTAATGCTTCAAGTGTTCTAGGCTTTAAGGAACTTCGAAAAGGATCCAAAATTCATTTTTCGATACTAAAAGTTGATTCAGAAGCAACAGAAGAAACATGTATAACAAATATATCTTTGGCTATGAGTGGAAAAATGTCAAACCTCGCAGAGTTGAGCTTCCACCAAAGTAATATATCAAAAGAAGAATCCTCATTGGTTGGAGAGTAGATAGGCTCAGCCAAGTATCTTTCCACCTCAGATCTCCTATGATCCTCCACAGTACTCAATTGGCTTTTGCGTTTATTTCTTCCTTCCATATACTTAGCCTTGCTAGAACCAGAAGAACCTTGAGTAGAAGTAGAACTAGTGTTACCTACAGACTCGGAGGAAGATATCACACTTTCAACATTTATATATTCTAATTTATAAGCTGCGAACAGTTCATCAAAATCCTTTTTAACTTTATCAACCCAAGCTTTTACCGTTTTTTGTTTTGTCACAGGGTCGTAATGCGAAACTAAATCTTCAACAGTCACATACACTTGTTCTTTCCTCGTGGATCCAAAAGTACAGCAATAAACATCAAAGAATTCATTTTTTCATATTCTCCCTAATACTTGTTGTACTTGAGCAACATTACATCGCCCTTGTGACTTAAGAAAGGATCCTCATATCTATTTTCCAATCGTCTAATTCTTGGCGAACAATACCGAGTTCCAATAAGAATGAGTGGAAGTAACATATGTAGAAGCTGAAAAAGCAACAGTTGATTCGTAAAATACCTTTAGAAACTGAATCATAACTCTGGCATTGCACCAATCATATCTTTCAGGAGCATGTACTGGAGTCCTTTTCTTCTTCTTGGATTTTCTAAGAACAACATCTACTTCTTCTTCTGGAGTATCGACTTCTTCTTCATCATCGTCAAAATCTATATCAAAATCAACATCTAGATCAACATTGTCATCACCGTCACCCATAACAAAAGATGGTACTGGAATATCATAACAAAACTTCTCACGGAATGCCCTATCTGACTCATGTAGCCTTTCAAAAGCTTTTTCATATCTCTCTGCAGCAACCAACATCAAATAAGTAGAATTCCACCGCGTTTTCACATCTAAAATTAAACCCTTTTTACAATCTATCCTTGCCATCTCAGCAACATCCATAAACTTCTTCAATTTTGCGGGACACTTCGTGACATACTTTGCCACTGCCCTGATTCTGAGAATCGACATATGATACTTTTTCAAACCATCTTTAACGACAAGAGCAAGTATGTGAGCCGCAATCTAACATGCAAAAATTTAGCTCCAAGTAATGAAAACCCCCAACTAACTACTCTTTTACTCAAATACTCAATAACAGATTTATTAGCAGATGCATTATCAAGAGTGACAATGAACACCCTCTCAAGCCCCTACTCCGGCAAACATTTCTCTAAAGCCTTACCAATTTGTTTACCTTCATGAATCTCAATCAAACAAAAACAAATGATTCTTTTATGCAGCTTCCATTGTCGATCAATAAAATGGGCCGTTACAACCATATAATTGTAGTTCTGCATCGATGTCCAAGTATCAGTAGTAAGACATACCCTTGTCTTATTTGTCTTGAAATCACTTATCAATTTATCCTTTTCATTCAAAAACAACGTGCAGATATCACGATGCACTTTCATACGACCAGGAATCTTAAATCTCGGCTCAATATACGCCCTAAAACCTTCGCCTTCAACAATTCTAAAATCCATTTCATCTGTAATAATAAACCTAATCAGCGCTCTCCTACATCCTTCTTGAGAAAAAGTGACCCCCACCAACTGTGGTTCCTCTCCCGGCTTGCACGACTTAAAACCAAGTGTTTGTTGTCCCTGTTCCTTATTAACTGATCTCTTATAGTCAATACACTTCTCTAAATGATGAGAAAGATTGGTAGTCCCATGTGTTTTACCACCAATCTTGTAACTACCCAGACCCTTTGGACAGTGCTTACACTTTGCTCTAGCACCATCTTCTGTAATATCAAGTGACCCCATACCCAAGATTTTTTCGCACTAACTTTAGTTCTTATTTGAACTTTCGCTTACTCCACAAGATGATGAAGGTTGAGATGATGGTGCCGCAGATGACCCAGCTGTATTCCCTGTCCCTGCTATAGAATTCGGTGGACGTTGAGGTGGAGGTCCCATTTGCGATTGCGATGGAATTCCTTGTATAAATGGAAGATTTTAACAGGAATCATCTTCTGAGATTTCAACCATGGTGGTAAGTGGTAACCTACAAAAAAAAACAAGTCAAAAGTAAGTTGTCGGCAGCTATAACTTGGTAACATAACTGTTCAAAATAAGAAATTTGAATTACAAGCAGTGAATTGCAAGATTAAACAAAGAACTGTTTGTTTGAAATTAAAACATATTGGCCATCCAAGTATACATATGATTAAATTACAACATACAAGATTGTTTCACATCATTCTTATATAACATTTGATGCACCAAATAGTTTATTCTTAGTTACTCAACCTTATCCATCTACTTTTTCAAATACATTATGCATTTATCCATGAAAAATGTGACTACATTGCTATCTGATATCTCTATGGTAAGCACAAATAATCAAAGCTGAAATCACCATACCCAAGAACAAAGACTTATCAGGCCACAAATACAAATGGATAGTGCATCCTAAGGGATTCCAATTATGGGCTTATTGTCTAATAGTCACAAGACTTATTATCTAAGTGTAAAAGAACCAACAGGATCAATGAGGAGAACTGAGAATGCAAAGAACAATAACAAAACGAGTCGACAACATTAATAGGGATTCCAATTGGAAAAATAAGGATACCTTTGACAACAACCTGCATATAGCCATGAATGCCTATAAACATATGCTAAAATCACCAAAGGCAACAAGACTTGCAAAAGATCCCTTAGTTGAGATAATCTTGTGGATATTTTGATAGTTACTGCTCATCATGATAGTTCATAATTCGAACAAAGGACAATGAGTTACGTAGCCACAAATCATAAAATTTGACTCTTCTAAGTACAAAACTGACTGCATTTCAACCCCAACCAAGGTCAGCTCACAGAACAACAACATCATACATTTGAATTTCAATTTACAAGGACTTGATTTTGATATTTAGGGTTAATGCAGTCCAAGTGAACCCAACAAATGCAAAATATTGGTGGTTTCCTAGCATTAAATGACCATTCCAACAATGGGTTCATTCGTTTCTCTTCTTTGTATATAGATAGTGATTTTTTTACCTATTTGTTAACACTTTAAACTATCAATAAATATCTCATTCATTTATCCCTTATTGATGAGCAAAATAGACAATACATGTCATCCTGGATACCATTTAGGCACAATGATCACCCAAAAGAAAGAAAAAGATATTGGGTTGAGAGAGGTGTGCAAGTGCAACCTTCTCCCACAGAGGGATTCATAACAGTTAAAAGAATTTTTTTTTAGGTTTTTGGCCTTTTGTACAGAGGGATTCATAACAGTTAAAAAAAAATTCCTCGAGAAGGAAGAGAAGAAGAAGAATACCTTTGTTGTTGTTTAAGAAGAAGAAGAATACCAGAAGAAGGAAGAGATGGAGGCGCTGCAGGCGTTACTTAGGTTAGGTCGAGGACTCGATAGAATCAGAGCAGTACACGGAGAAGAGAAGGGATCTTTCTTTTCATCTCCAATGGACGGCTCAGATTAAACAAGGGTAAATAATCCAAAGGCCAAAAAAAAAAAAAATTTGGCGGATTGGGCGGTGGGTCGGGTGAAAGAAGGTGTCACCCGCACCCAACCCGTCAGAAGACGGATAATGAAAGTTATCACCCGCATCCGACTCGTTCATCAGCGGATCGGGTTAAAATGGGCGGATACAGATCGGGTTGATGGGTTGGGTCGAGTATGTGCTGCCCTAGTCCTAATAAAAGATATTTTTCTTTAAGCAAAACTCACTCGAAAAACGAATAGGGACATAAAGATAGAACCTTCTAGAATAGAAACCGAAAAAATAAAAGAATAATAAATAAACAAAGATCCAAAAAGCCGAAGATGCATTACAAGCTAAAGAGCCCCGTTGCCGTTGGTACGTATACTCAGCTCTTCACCTCATTTATCAAGGTTTGCCTATCTTTGCCTCGCTTTTTCTCGTTGACTCTATTATCCCTCTCGACCCAAAGCGCCCATGAGATAAAGATGCTTAAACCTCCACTAAAATGACACAGCTCTACGCTTCTTATTGAATGAGATAAAGCTACGTACTGTTACCATTTAGGAGAAGGCTAAGAACTAAGAACCTTGTCATTTTGGTTATAATGATTGGTTAACTAATAATGTGAAAGATGAACAAGAAATAACTGCTTTGACAATGAGAATGCAAAAGAAACACGATTGATTACAAAATTTAAGCAACTTGAAACCTTTTTTTCACATCGCACTAGAATTAATTAGTAACTACCGCACACCCGATTACATAAATCACCAAACAGACCATGCAACAACCGGCCAAAATCACTACAAAAAATCCAGAAATCCAGAAACGGTATATTTAGAGGATGTATGGATTGTGCCACAATTATAGGATTTAGTTTATATTGGAAGCTCCTTTGATTTATTATAAAAATATAGGATTATTTTGGAAGTCTATTCGTTTTATAATTGAGCCCATTTAATTTATTTTAGAACCATATTTTTAAGTATATATTTTTTTTAATGCGCGTATAAAATATAAAGCTACCTAGGAAGGTTTATAAGGGGTGTCTAATATGTAGGTGAATGACTAAGGTACCCTTCAATCGTTTCAAGTACATAAATACCTCTACTCATAATTAGTTTCCCATAAATCAGTTATACATTCAATAACTATTCAGTTTCTTCCCTTATTTTTCTCTTCTTCTCGCCGGAGAACCCCCCTCCTTCCCGATTTCGATTTTCATCGTCGTCAATTAATCGTCGATTCGTAAAACTTTAATCGTCGTTTATACACAACCACAAACCTACAAGATGGCTCGTACGAAAAATCCTACCGACTGCAAGACATCGAAGAATTGAATTGAAGAAGAAGTTGAAAGAGTTGAACCTGAAATTGAATTGGGAGAAGCGGAAGAAGGTGGAGAGGAGAACCAGACCTCAACATATACATTCGAAGGTATTTCTCACAAACCCATATCTTTTTTGTTTGCGTTTGATTGAGATTTAGGGTTTAAATCGAAAAAAAAGTTAGGGTTTTTCAGCTTTATTGTTGAGTTCGGCTGAAAATATTTGTATGTAAGATTCAATAGAACTATCAGCCGAACTTGTTAAGTTCTTCATTCTAAAACTTTTGAAGAACAGTTCGGCTGATAATTGAAATTTTAAAAATCAGCCGAACATTTTCCTGATAACCCCAATATTTCAGTGGTAGAAAGTTCAGATGAAATTAGAATTTCCAAAATCAGCCGAACAATGTTTGTAGCCACCAACATATGTTAACTAGAAAGTTCAGCTGATTCAACGAGATTTTGAGTCTCCCGTGTCTACCATTTCACTATCAAGGCATCTTGAAAGAATTCCTAAAATCAGCCGAACAATTCTCTGTGCCCTTCAAATTTTCAGAAGTAGAAAAGTTCGACTGAAAATGTAATTTCCAAATTCACACGAACTTATGTATGTTGGTATTATTAGTCAAAGTTATTATAATTCGGCTGAAAAATTAAAATCTCGGGACAACTGAATTTTATGAATTTTGCATCACCAGTCGAACCTTGTAATACTGGTTTACACTTCTTATCAATATTAGATGAACCTTGTTGTTTGCTATCAAAAATTTGTTATTTGAGTTATTGATTAGTTTTATACTTTGTGTGCGTTAGGAACTGAGGTAAGGGTAAAAAAAGAAATATGGAGGTAACTCCTTTTACTTCTAAAACTACCGATCCACGAGGAGGCCGCACTAAAAAATTGTGAGCCGGTAAGAGGGGAACTACAATTTTCATTCGTGAACCACGGTCGGATATATAAAGATAAAAAAAAAAGTTGGAAGACACTGAAAAGATGTACCACAAGTAGGACTAGGAGGAGGAGATTATGATGGTGATAGTGAAACAAGAAGATGAACCACAACAAAAGCCACAACGAAAAGGGAAAAAGAAGGTCCTTGAACCATAACAATAGCCACAACAACAAAAAGGGAAAGAGAAGGTCCTTGCTACAAGGCGGGTTAAAGGGCGTCACATTCCAGATGATAAAAATGTAATAAATCCTCGTAAAGATGGTCTACCCCATAGCCCTCCGAAAGATGGAGGAGAGGTCTTGATTGGTCACGTCGAGTCCTGGGCGAAGATAATCTACGAGACTCCTGATTACCTGGAAGCCACAAGAATTTTGAGACACTAAAGGGCTGCACCTTGGGATTTGATGGGAGAAGTTGATAAGGTGGTGGCTATAGTACAAGATGCAATACATTTGAATTTTTTTTTTATAACAAATACATTCAATAATCGAGTGGTAAGACAATATCTTTCCATAAGTTGTAGTATTTTATAAACTCGAACAAGTCTTGCAAATATCGGACCCGACCCATTAGTTTATGCGCATCATAGTCCAATGTTGGATGTTCTTCCATAACATCTCGTATATAAACTCTAAAACTTGCACACCTAGGCCATATAAGGGTGCTTTATCTACGCTAAATCCCTGAGTAATTTCTTCCATTTCCGTTACCGTCTAACACAACAAAGATTAAGAATATAAGATTCTAAAACTCTTCGGGGTTTCATCTGGATCTTCGTCATGACTCGAGTACATATGACACGCTTGAATTATTGCCATATCTTCTTCTGTTGTATAACGAACCATTTTTTTGTTTATGAGAATGAGTTTGATGGATAAAGATATATGATTGGAGGAAATGAGAAATATTTTAATGTTGAAATCATAAATAGTTGGATGTTTGGGGTAAAAGAGGAGTCTTTTTTATAAGCATTATAGACCCAACGACTCTGTTGTTTTTTTGTTTTTTTTTTGAAAAAGGAACTAGCCGCTGGTAAGGTTCGACTAATAATCCAAATTCCATATTAGCTGATCCAGACTAAAAACCAGGGACATAAGAAAATTTTTCTGGTTCGACTGATTCGAAAATTTAGTTATCAGTCGAACCTGACAAAATATCTTGTGTCCATGGATATTTGTAGAGTTCGGCTGGATTTGAATTTGCATTATCATTCGAACCTCTCACTCATCATAGTACAAATCCCAATTTTCAAAATAGGGGGAAGGTCTAACCCACCCCGATAACTTAAGATGTCTAGTCGGGTTCTCGTTTAGTTTCGAACCGTAGATACATAAACAAGAGGAAAACTACGTCTAAAAAATAATCGTCGGGGCCTCTTTATTTATAAATTTGACACTTTCTAACTCATTTTGCACCATCTATGCTCGTCTTAAGTTTATTTTTTTCCACCAATTCTTCCTTTAATTTTTACAAGTATAATTGCAAATGGAAGGAACCATTCACTCCAGAGGATGATCTTATGCTTGTTCAAGCTTTTGTTCCGTCTTACCGTGAAAGACCGAGAGAAGTTTATTCGATATTTTGGAAGAGAGTCAAAGAATTTCATTTCGAATTAAATGGGAACCCTAAACACCGTAGATGGATGGAGTTAGATGAAATATTTGAAACTATACTATATAGTTTGCGAGACTATATTAGAATACTCGTTTAGGAAAGCCGATATTATCACGGAGCTGGGATCGAAGAGAGAGTGAGTATTAAAACAAGTTTATCTTGTGAATTGAGTTTTTTGGTTTTGCTTTGCATAATAAATTGATTATTCTTTTATTGTTAGAGAGATAGAGTTCAAAGTCTTTGGGGAATACGTCATGGTGGAACAACATTCGAGTACGGGGCCTTTTATGGTTATTTGAAGAGACACGCTCCGAGATTCGTTAGACAACTGTGCGACGAGATTTGTTAAAAAACTATCATTCGAGATTCATATTTTTAGCTACTAGATGCAATGTTATTTGAATTTAATATGATGTGGTGATATTTAAGGTGATATAATATGGGTTAGTTATGTAATGGGTAATTTTATGAATGAACTCGGCTATTATCTTAAATAACAGTTCGAAGTTCAGCTGAAATTAGCATTAGGACTTGTAATACAAACCTTTTAATTACAAGCAATTTAGTAAAATGGTCGAGAGGTTCGGCTAGTAAGCAATACCCAAATTTCAGCCGAATTTGCACACTTTTTAGAAAATACAGCCGTTAGAAACATTGCTTTACATATACCCAGCAATTAATTCACATCTAACAATCACATATTCACTTAAAAATGGTACTTCATAGAGCTAATTTTACTCTAGATGAAGATTTAGCTCTTTGCAAAAACTATGTGCTTTTCTATCCAAAGAAGGGTGAAGAACGACATCAAAATGGTTTAGTTAGTATAAGTTATTAGGATAAAGTTCATGAAAACTTCTGCACTGAAACAGGTAATCCTCATAACATGGATTTTCCGGCCTTGTTTGTAGATTTCAAACTGTAAGAAAACAAGTGGAAGAATTCAGAGCTTTAATTCAGATTGTCAATCGATATCGACAAAGGGTTGAAACCAATACGAAGGTTGTTGTGTGAACATGAGAGGAATGGAGAAGACGAAAAGGAAAGAATCTTGAATATGAAGTTCATTACGACATCCTTCGTAAGTTTCTGATATTCCGTATGGGATGTTAAAAAAAAAATAACGATCATTCATAAGATGAAATAGGATGTAATGATATATATGTGGGTTAGTTATGTAATGCATATCTATGTATGATTGAAAATAAGAAGTTTTTTTCTATAACAATTTTCAGGTTCGGCTGAAAATAGAATTAACATGTTCAGTCGAACCTTCAACTATCAAGAATAAGAGCTTAATGTTCCTAGGTTCGGTCGTCCTTTAAATACTCAATTTCAGTCGAACATTAAAAATTTGGTTTAGAATTAACACTTGGTTAATAGAATAATGTTTGCATGAATTGTGGAAAAATCATTTATCAGCCAAAACCGAAAGAAACCGGGTTTTTTAAACATTTATATAGGTTCAGCTGATTCGCAAAATAAAATTTCAGCTAAACCGTTAAAATATGGATTTAATGCTCAAATGAAATTGACTTAATAGTATTAATTGAATTGAAATTACATTACATAAGGATCTTAATTATAGTATATTCGTTGGAAAAAGCAACACATTCGAAAACCAAATGAATAATATATACATTCAATGATAGATTGGTAAATAATATTTTTAAACAAAGGGTACCATTCCATAAACTCGAATGATTTTCACAACTCTTAAAAATATTGGGTCCGAGCTAATTGTTTCTGCACATAAAAAAATGATACCGAGTTAGTTTGAAGATAGTTTTAGTAGAAATTTTTTTTAATGCAATTGTTACTCACTTACGCATCATAGGCCATTGCAGGATTTTCTTCCATAACAGCTTCAATACAAGCTTTAAACTTGCGGACCTAGGCCATATTCGTGTGTGGAATCTATACTTAACCCCTTCAATATTTCTTTGATTTCCATTAACAACTAACCCAACAAAGACTGAGAATACATGATCCCAAACATGTCAGCGGTTTGATGAAGAATTACTCGAGGTACTCTTCTATTATGCATATCTTCGTCATGATTACACACCAAATTCAACGCTCGAACAATGGCAATATCTTCTTCTATTGTGTAGCGAACCATTTTTTTGTTTTGTATGAGGAATAAATGAGAAGGAATCTTAGAGGAAAAAAAAACTTGGAAGAGATAAGAAAGAATTGGATTTGGTAATCCGAAAGAGTTGGTATTTTTGGACAAGATTCGGCTTCCCTTTATAAGGATTAAAGACCTAATGACTCTATAATTTTAAAAAAATATTCGTTGAGACAGTTCGGTTGATTCGAAAATTAACAAATAAGCCGAACATTGATAAAAAAGGAAGAACCTCCTTATCAGAAGAATCTTCCGATGGAATTGGAAATACAACGTTTCAGCCGAACCTGACAAACCTAGAGTTTTCATAATTTTGTCAGGTTGAACCTGATAACTTTACTAAAAAATCCAGGTTCGGATGGATATATTCCCATAGCTTATCTGCCAAACCTTTGTTCTATTCACTTCCTAGGACAATTGTGTGACAACAAGTAATAAATAAACAAAGACATAATATTTCATTCATATGGTGAGTTTCGTAAGGTTCATCAAAACCAAACAAGTCAAAATATTACATTCCATTTTATGTCATTTCTAATTTTTACTGCATCTTTATTTAACATTGTTTCATCATCGTCACTTTCGTCTTCCTCATCATCCGTCAATAGAATTATTTGTTAGCTTACGAATGATATATGCATTGCTTTCCATAGGTCCATTGTCTTCGCATATTGTGCCAATCCAACGAGTAATTTTGTTGGAATTTAGGTTAAAAGGCATTTTTATCCAACGGACGTATTGGGCACCCGGGTTGCAATTTGAGACCGATATAATGACATCTTTCAACATGTCTAATGACAAGTCTCAGATCTTTTATATTCTCAGTGCAAGGTATTGTTGGCGGCGTGAATGACAAATCATACCAAATGAGAGCAAATGAACCACACAATGAAAAGTCTCCGCTATTAAAAACCCACAAATTGGCATTTGCATTCAATGTTCCCTTGTGATGAACATATCCCCATGTAAACGATCTTCAAATTTAACAAACTCTTCTATCAACCCTTTATCTCCTCTTGGCCCATCTCTCATCATTTTCTTATTGAAGTAACGGTTTCGGCGTAGTATTTGTAACAACCTACACCGTATATACTTGATTTGGTCCCCAATTAATTCCTCGTTCCCAATTGTTTCGCAGTGACATGATAGCCACAATTTATATCCCCTTGGACGTAATCCATGGTTATTATATGCTCACAAATTACTTCGAGTAAGTACTATATGTAGTTATCATAAATCATATTGGTTAGTCGGCAAAGGTTACCGACCTTATCCTTTTTAGGACCTTGCATCTTACCCATTGCATGTACGGTCTTTTTATCATTCTGCTTGGTTTTTTCCTCTTTTTTTGAGAAGGATACATGTTACCCTTGATCTTGATGTCTTTTTAAATCTCTTTTGGTGGGGACGGACACAAAATACCATTTTACATGACTTCTTGGTTACTTGCTTCGCCTTTATCCTTACTCGGCCACCCACATTTCCTTAAAATATTCACTTATTTATTCTTTTTCTCCTTCTTTATTTCCCTTTTCTCCTCTTTATACCTTTCATCATGGTACTCAACGCCGGATGGATCCCTTCGTGTTGCACTTATTTTGGCGGTTTTTTTTCTAGTCTTTTTTCGGTTCCAAGACATTCTCCTCGGTGAAAGGGTAGATGATTGGTCTCAAGTTGCGCTTTAGGATTTGTTTTTGAGCTTGGTACATCTCTAGGCACATCTCAACAAGTTTTTTCTCATAACTTGTCACCCAAGTATCTTCATCATCGGGCTCTTCGGATGAGGAAGAGCCAAAAATTATTTTTTTCCAAAAAGGATTAATATTGTCAAAGGGTATGATTCCATCTTCGTACCCGGCTATGTAGTGGCGACGCGGAAGTCCATTAGATTCCTTCATTTTACAAAAACATACTTTATATGGTTGAACGGTCTAGTCTTCCATCAATTTCTCAATGCACATATGGGAGACCCTGTTTGTTAATCCCTGAAAGAACGAATTATCCTTGTAATCTTTGTGTTTGAACATAAGGTTATGTTCGAATGCCGTTTTGATTCTTATGAGATCGGTTTTGAAATAGTCATCTATTGCGTAAAAACCGTGGTAAACGTGTCAACACAACCAAATAGGTTCTTCTTCAATCGATGATGATCCGACTCTACCATACTTGTAGATTGGTTGTCGAAGTGTTTGTGTTGACTTATGAACGCATGTACAAACCTTCCTTTGTGAGGTTCCAAGAAATATTTACGTAAATAGGCAATGACACTTGGGTATTTGGGGCCCCAATGCGAAATAATCATTTAAAGATTATCTTCGTACACGTCTTTGCTAATTGACCATGTCAAAGCATCCCATTCGTTGGAGAAACAAGCCCACAACCTTTCATTTGCTTCATATTCTTTCTTGAATTCCTCAATTTTCTTTTCTTTTTCTTTCTCCGGTAATTAGAAAGCATCTCTAGGTCTTTCAACTTAAGTGGCTAAATTTTCGGTTGACAATTTTTCTTAACATTGTTCCATACATGAAACCTACAAAGAAAGTTATGTGCGTCCAAAAATACCATTCTTCTAGCATACATCAGTGCTTGCTTTTGGTAGGTTACGATCACCTTAGGAAGGGCATCCTCCCAGAAGATTAAGTACTTGCATTGTTCTAACTCCCAAATGTAACTTTCTTTCTTCTCGTCTTTCAAAAAGAAAAACGCAACGGTGAATGGTGTCTTGGTCGACGTATGTCCGACTATGTTCAACAACGATATCTCATATTTGTTGATCTTATAGGTTCAATCCATTATAAGAACTTGCAAAAAGTATAAACTAATCGTACACATTCCGGGTGAGCAATGAAAAGATGCGTCACTTGTCCGAACTCATCCAATTTTTTTGAACCATGTAGTTGTTGTTCGCTGCCAACCACATCACTTGTTGCATCACCAACCTACCTTGTAAATCATTTTTCCTCAAAAGGTTTCTTGCATTGTAGATAGTTCATATGGTGGACTTGTTATTCTCGTCATCCGCCTTCAATTTTCCGAGAATCTTGATCGGTGCCATTCGTGTTCGGGACAATTTATTTACTTCCACGAGTTCTTTCGGCTTTAGCCTTGCGACTTTGGCATGCCCGTGAAGATCATGTGGACGTGGGTGGTTATGAAGCAAATCAATGTTCTTATTCATACTCCAACGTTGTTCATGTTTGTTGTAGTTGAAAACAATCTTGAAGGAGCAAGTTGTTTTCTTCGTTTTACTCTTATTCTTTCACCCGGTTTTGCTCTTATACACAAAACCCTTCATAACCTTACTTGCGCCTAACCCACTTCTCTCACAAACCATTTCAAACCGGTCTAATCGACTTTGTTGTCCGCAAACTAGCACACACTTAATTTTGATTCCATGTTCCTCAGTCCAAGGCCTTGCTTCTGGTTTAGATTTCCATGTCTACATGGTTGCAAGATCAAGAATAAAGTTAGTAAAGGTTTCACTTAAAATTACAAAATAAGTCCAAAATCAATTTGTTACCTAAGTCATTTTGAAAGTGATCTTTATTATCTTCGTGAATAATGAAGTTTGCCGGAGGTTTGATCGTCCATTGGTACAGGTTGAGCAATAACGATCAACAAGAATATCGCGAGGTTAGTGATAGACACATTTTTGTGTCTAATTTGTCCTTAATTATCTATTTTGTTAATGCTCAATTTGGTACTTATTGTATCATTTTATATGTGTGTAGGTATTTTTAGGAAATAAACATTTGTAGAAAAATTGGCTAAAAAATGATAAAGGCACCCAACATTTGGATTAGGGGCACCCTCTTTTTTGGTTCAAAATCGAAATTGGCGGGAAGAAATTCTTCACGCGAGAAACAGAGTATGAGATATTAGAGAACGAGTTTTAAGGGATATGCAGGTTTTTGAGTTACCAAGTTGGAGAAACAAGCAAGACAGATCAAAACACGTCAAAGGAGTACTTCTCGCCGTGAAATATAGCTGGAAATTCCATGTTATTGCCGGAAAAGAAATACTCCCTGATTTGGGATAAACGTGAATCATAGTTTGATTTGGATTGTGTTTTGGGTCCTTATCGACTTGGGAGGACTAATTAGGGTTTGTTAAGCCTATATAAAGCAAAAGGGAAGGAAAAAAAAAACAGACAGAGGGGAGGGGAGAAAACTCCCGAAGTTTCAATCGGAAAAAAATAGAGATTCCCTCGAGATTTGAGGGCTCTGTTGTATACAAAAAGGTTGTATCAAGTCCAGCAAAGATTGAGAGAGGTTGGGTCAAGCTCAAGAGGCCAACAGAAGGAGAAAAAAATCATCACAGGAAAAAGTGTGTTGTTGCTGCTGAAAAACACGAAGAAAAGATAAAAGGCAACGGTTTCTTCAACCGTTTTGCAACGTTTATCTTGAGCTTTGTAACGATTTCTTCAACCGATCTGCAATGTTTATCTTGAACTTTGCAACGTTTATCTTCAGCTGTAACTGTTTCTTCAACCCGTTTGCAATGGATATCTTAGTATTTGCAATGTTTATCTTCAGCGTAAACACTTTCTCTTTTGTAACAGTAACAGTGGTTCGCAACACAATTATACCGTTGCGAACCATTTGTGTTATTATATTTTCTTCTTTTTACACATTTTTGAGCCATCAATAATTGTTTTTAGAGTGTGTACATCGTGAGGAGCTATACCCAACCACTGGGACAATGGAGAAAGCCATATTTCATGAATGAATGGTAACTATTTTTGATTCTTAATGACTTGCATTGATTTTTACATGATTTATGCTTTTTCTTAATTAGTTGTGATTTTGTTTGATGGTGTATGTTGGGACTTAAGATCTTTTGATGCGCCATGCTTGTGATTTACAATTAATGTTTTAAAAATCTACTTTTGGCAAAAAACATAGTCAATAAAAAAGCTATAATTGTTAAAGAATTATTGTAGAAATCAATCACAAGTGATTTTGGTGGAATCTTGTTCCAGTTTCTCCGAATATTGTTAAAATCTTTTACTTATTTTCAAGTTTAAATTAAAATTAGGTCTAAAACAAATCTTCACAAGTCTCAGCGAACAAACATATTTTTACCACTTTTCTTAAACGATCAGTTAGATGACTACAAAGAATTGTACATAGGGTTCAGCTGATTCGATAGTCAAATTTCCAGCCGAACCTTTAGTTTCCAAAATTTCCTCCGATTTGTTATTCAGATTTTCATCCAAACATAGGGTCTTTTTTTTTCCTCAGGAAGTTCATCTATATAGTTCGGCTGGTTTGATATTCTAATTTTCAGCCGAACCTTGACACTTGTGTATTCCAAGAATTCTAACTATAGGTTCGGCTTGATTTTAAAGTTAGCCAAACAATTCACTGAGTCCATGCATAACAATGTTAGAGATGTTCGGCTTTATATTGGCACCAATTATGAGCCGAACTTAAACTTGTTCCTTGGCGCCAAATTACAGTTATAAAGTTCGGCTGACCATGGGTGCTCATCGAACCACCCGAACTGTTATTGAGTATGTGGTTCAGATAAATTTATTTCAGCCAAACTTCAACCTGGTAAGCTGAACCCTTTAGAAAAAATCATTTTTCTGATGAATTGAACCTACAAAACGACACTAAACCTTATCAAAGACCATACATGAACGTTATTAGCAATGGGTTCCTCAACCATGTATTTATCTTTGGGATTTGGCTCATAAAAATCATCATTTTGATCTTGAAGTTGAGTTTGTGTTTGAGTTTAAGAAAAATCATTCTCATAATCCAAAAAATCAGCCATATCAGGATCTCCATCATAGTTGATGTGTATTTTTAGAGCTTTTCGTGATGAAGATTCGCCTTCCTCATTCGTATCACTATTTCATCAAAAACCCTAGTTTTTTTTTTCGCTTCTTCTTCTACTTTTCTTGAATTTTTTTTTTCCAAAAATAAAATTTTCTCTCACTAATTCTAACTTTAACAAAAAATGATTACATTATAAACTAATCATTGTTATTAACCACTAATGATTAACTATAAACCTAATCATTATTTATTAAATACTAATGACTAATATTAATACTAATATCATAAGGGTAATACGAGTATTATCTAAAAAATGGTGGATAAGGGGTTTTAAAAATTACTCATCGTGACCTTATTTTGTCACTGTATGGTACACCTACTAAAAATGATGTATGCCCAAAAACATGATTCTTATTTCGGAATTATACTTGGTTTTATTTGGAAGCCCATTTGGTTTATTATAGAAACATACTTGACTTATTTTGGAAGCCCATTTGGATAATTATATAAGCCCAACAACCGTTTCGGCCGAATAGGAAATTTGTCAAACAAAAAGTTTATGAGTTAACCTTTAAAAATCCATGGCCCGACCCGTTAAGCCTAACTTTCTCTCCAAAAAATAATTCAAATTTGGATAAGTGTTAGTTGTTAAGATGAGGATCAGAACATTAAAAGTAATATTAAGTCTTTATAATTATATAAGATAATTATAAATCCTAGCAGAAAGAGGATAAGATTGACATGAATTTGTATAATTATTTAAGATAATTATAAATCTTAGTCGAAAGTGGATAAGATTGACATGGATCTTTATAATTATATAAGATAATTATAAATCCTAGCAGAAAGATGATAATCTATAGATCCTAACATAAAGAGGAAAAGATTGGCATGAATTTTATAAGTATTTAATATGATTATAAATCTTAGCATAAAAGGAGATAAAATAAATAAAGATTTTGATAAATATGGGAGTTAAAAAAAAATCTTACCATGAATCTGGTTGTCTAATTGAGATATATACAAACATCAAGTATGGGAAGTTATTAGGATAACTATCAATTCCAGCAGTTAGATTTGTTTTTAGCCTATAAATATAAACTAAATTCCAACTCTGAAAGTACACGATTTTTATTCCTTTTCTCCTCTATACACTTGCATAAAGCTATTTTCTTACTCGAGCGTCAGAGTGTCTTTGCAGGTATCCCCATATTTTCATCAGTAATCACAATATTTATCAATAATAACAGACCCCATCAATAATTGACAGTTTTCTTCCATAATCATCTTTCATCTGCAATTTATGGAGGAATTGAATCTATGACGAAGATTCAGTCTATTCATCACCAATCTCGAGGAGTGTTGGAATAAATATTTTTGCACCGACATTTCCTTTTACCCATTAATATCACTGGTACACTTGTGATGGCTAATAATCTAATAGCACACATATAAATAAATTTACCGTAATGAGAATTGAATAATACAACAGCACGCAAGTGCTTACGAGGAAAGTAACGCCTATATGCTAAGTAAGAAAAGTAAGCATAATTAAGTAAATAACATAACATATTTACGTGGTTCGGCTATGCCTAGGTCCATGGGGTAATGAGATTTAAATTTATTAAGAATTTGTATAAGTGCTTAGTCGATTTGAATGAGAGAGTAAAGATAGAACTAAGTACAAGTCTTAAGAATAATATACTTATTTTCTCTCTCAATCGTAGAATCCCCTGATGTATTGGTCTTCCTCGGTATTTGTAGGGCATACATGAGCTCAGTCTTCTATTTGTTATCGCTTGTTATAGTAATTATTGATGGCGCTCGAATACCTTGTGGGAGGGGGCACTGCCACATTGCTCCATTATTTGTCTGCCACATATAAACTCTACCTACCCATAACATTATCCTTCCGACATGTTCCATGTATGTATTGGGTCGTAGGTTTTGGTATGTCTTATAATAGACCACATCCAATTTTGAGTTTGGGTCGTTGCCTCATTAGTCAAACTAGTCAACTAACGATTTAAGTCAAACTGTTAGGTTAGAGTTGACTTCAGCTAGTGTGTATATTTATACATTTGCCGCTGCGTCAATTGTCACCCATGATGCACTCATGTACGTACTTGATGATATCATGTGTCGTGTTTTTTTTAGAATAAACAGGTCCAACGTAAGATGATTGTTAAATTAGATTTGTGGATGGATGAGACTGGACCAAAATCAGACCGTAACAAACAATTGTGTGGCTGTATTTGAATCAAATCAGGTTGTTACATAGCTGCTTTTGTGCATAAGATTCCCATTTTCGAACTGTTTTTCACCAGCAAATTCAATCATCTACCAAACTATTCATGACCTAATTGAATCACCTACAAATACCATTCACGACCGTAACTTTTGGTTTACAATATTATAGGATGTTTGGATACCAGAAGCTCAGAAGCAAAAACATTTTGTTTCACAAAAAGTTAACTTTTTTTACTTCTAGAAGTCATTATGAAATTACATGCCCAAACAAACTTCTGATTTTTTTGCTTCCAGAAATCAAAAAACGATTTCTTTAGTGGTATCTAAACACCCTATTAATAGTATAAAGTTTGGGTTTAGGATGTGTCAATTACTCAACTTTGTTATTAACAAATAATACTTCATCAACCAAACAAATTTATTTATTTATTTTTATTATTTTTCTGTGATTTAAGAACTATTATAACGACTAGATGGATGTTAAAAAAATTAAAAATTTTAATAACTTGGAAAAATTTACCTAAAACAAACATGTTTTGAACTTATCATGAAACATCATTGGTCACCAAGTTGCAGATGTCTAACTTAACAGACATCATCATATTTCACCATTTCTGCTGGCTGATCACTATTGGTAGTGTATGTATGACACACGTGTAGTAAATTAATTTAACCATTTTTGCTGGATGATCACTATTGGTAGTGTGCGTATGACATAAGTGTAATAAATTATGTTTCAATTGTATTAGTTAAAGGTAATGAGTAAGTTAATCATATATGAGATGTCAGTTACCGCTATCAACTGTCGTTATGCATGAGCTGTTTAACGACAATCCTGATTTTCCATTAGTGTCTGAATTATATAAAGAATGGTATTCTTTTTGTGTTTTTTAATGATAATGATCTTGAGTTTTTATAACATTACGATAATGGTATCAGAATATAATTTCTTTTTTCTCTAATTTTTTTGTCTTTTTCTTCTTCATCTTCAATATTTATGAATCTCGATCTTTTTCTAGTTATTCTCCAGTATTTATGTATCTCAATCTTCTTCCTTTTCTTCTCCAGTATTTCTGTATCTCAATATTTTTCATCTCGAATGGAAAATCTAACTTCCCATTTGATTTCAAATGTTCTATTAAACCGGTTAACAAACATAATATCTCTGAAATTGAAAGAAGATAATTTTTTAACCTGGAAAGTTCTACTGTTTCCTGTGATATGTACATTCAAAGCGATTTCTCGATGTTTCTCCCATAAATGGCAACCACTATTATAATTTTATTAAAAAAAGTTGAATATAATTAAAAATGTCTAAAATTTATATTTTTAATAAAATTAGAGGTTACAACAAAAATTTTTATAGAATATATCATCTTGTAAGATATATTTAGAGAAACACGCTTGATTTTTCTTGTGTAACAAGGACTCGGATATGGTGTCAGTGTCTTTTATCAAATATGCTACGTTAACACGACAACATAAAAATTTAAGAAGCAGGAACACGGCATACACAATATATAGAGCAGTAAATATAATAGTTTACCATATAGATGAGGCAGTGAACTTAGCAAAATACATATATATGTGTGTATATATATATATATGATTCATTATTCATCCAAAAAAAGTATTATATAAACTCCATTTGTAGTTATTTAACTGTGTAACTAGGGACAACGCGGCCTAGATTTGTTAATCCTTGTTTTGTATGTGGGTCTAAATTAGTCTCATCAGTAAATACATACCAATACTGGGTAGGCCCTTTGGTACACATATCTTTTTTTCCAGATAACAATCTAATAATATTGTGAACGAAGACTAAATCCTCTGCTCTTTTAATACAAGCTTGTTACATTTTGCTTTTTGAATATTTGAACACGTTGACCAATTTCTCTCGGCACTAGAAGCAGAGCATGGTTGGTTCATCAATCTACTGTTGGAAAACAATATATGAAATATGAATTTTAAGTTTTTAAGAAAATAAATAAATTCTTGTTTTCTTTTGTGAATGAAAAAATTATTAGTCCCATATCGGGAAGTTTCCAATCTTAAGTTGTTTTAAGATAATATATAAACTTATTAGTCCCACATCGGGGAGATCTCTCTTCTTAAGTTGTACTAGGTTATTATATAAACAAGTTTTTCTCAACCTATAGAGACAATCCTAGGAAAAGGGTTTCTCCATATTTTTGGAGAGACCAAAAGAATAATATTTTTTTATTATCTTTCTCAATTTTTTGAGATTTTCCTTAAGTATTTTTTCGGAGTTGCCAAGCTCAAGTTGAGCATCTACTACATATGCTAGAAGTAAGGTGTTTTATCCTGGAGGCATCCGCCCTGTGGAGGCTATATCATCACTTTTGGGTGTAACCGGGCGCTACTGTCTTATGGAAAGCGTGTTGAACAGGTGACTCACTCTGTTTTCAAAAGTTTTTCATGTTGATGTTGCGGAGATCTGGGGAGCTTATCCATTTCGTCAAATCAATCACTTCCAATACAAAAGAGCTAAGTATCAATAACTTTTGTTTATTTGGATTATCTTTATTTTGATTATTGCGCCCAACAATCTTAAGACATTATCTTTAGTAATAATCGTCAATGTATGATCGATTTGTGAATCGTTGACATTGATATTACATTGGAAAATAGAGGATGTTAATGGTGAAGTAAAAAAAATTAAGTTTTTTGGTCAGCTGTAGAGTTTCGAGTATACCTCTTAAATTAGAAGGGATTTAGACAAATCCTTTTAAACGAATATAATATACTATACATCCTAACAATTATCCACACCAAATTTCAGAATTTTTGGAGTTGTGGAAGTATTTTTTAGGTATTTTACAAAAATGAAAAATGTTCCTGAAAAATTCTGATGGGCAGAAATATATTGTTGACTAAATTACTTTTTCTGGGGTAACCATGAGTTTTTTGAAATGGTGATTCAAACTATGTTTGTAGATATAGATGTTATCTTCAAAACTCATTTTTTATTTTCCGATTCGGAGTTGTGGTTTGTGAGATATGGTGTTTGTAAAAACGTTGCACATGTTTGTCCAGAATATGAATAACCGTATCTAAGCTCTAGATTAGTATGAGATCTTGCAACCATTTATGGTGGTACTTTGTCACCTCGGATATAACATGAAAAACCGGTACTAGTAAGTGTTTTTATACATAATAGGATTGAGATTTCAATTTAGTTGAAATATTTCTCATAACAAATTAGAGCAAGTAACGAATTAATTTTTGTGACTTAAAATGATAATCTCTTATATGTGTTAGATAAATATCACATTGCTAATGAATAATGAGACATTGAATCAGTTGTGTATTGGTTATCCATTGTGTTATAAGTCACTTTGATTATATGTGCTTTGTGTAGTATCAATTGGCGTGAATCACATGATTGGTTAATAATTGTGTATTAGCAATTTTTATGGTGATTTCTAAACCATGTCGAATATGTTACCTTTTGTTGAAAATATGAGAATCATAATACACTAGTATACCATAGTCATATGGATAGTAAGTATAAAGTATCTTTTAGTAGCTAGTGCAACAAGAAGGTTAAGCGATCAAATGTGCTTGGATTGATACGTATGTACATCGTTTAGGGTTTTTATTACCAAGTTTTGTTACTTACTTATAATACTGATAGTCTAATGTGAAGAGAGACTTAAGTAACTTGATAACTATGTGTTCGCAATAAATATTTTGATAAGATGGGCACTTATAATATCTTGATAATTTGATATTACCTATGATGAATGAAAGTATTAACCAATTTTTTGAATCCTAGGTTGTCATAAGTTTTATCATCTTAATTTGAATGATAAATTAAGTGTTAATCTGTGATACTTATGTTTTTTAGTTGTGTGCTTATCTCCTTGGAATAGAGAATTGTATATTCAAATTTGAATGGAACAATTGACATTCTTACTGTGTTAAGTAATTTTACTTTTCAGTTGAGATAATAAAAAGAATTAGTTGGTAAATGCCAGAAGTGCTGGAACGTGTGCTAAAAAAAAAGGCATATTTTGTCTTCTACCAAGAATGGAAAAGATCAAAAGTATTTTCATGAAAAATTCAACTACAAAAATAGTGGAAGAAATAGGTAAATGATGTGCAAGGCTTATCAGGTATGGACATTAATCATATTATTTTATCATTCTCAATGTGCATTGCGAATTAAAATTAGTGTCAAATGCTATCTACCTAATTTACTATGAAATGTTATACTTGGAAATTGGAAATATGGTCTTGTGATGCTTTGAGTGTTAGCTTAATAGAACAAGACAACAGTAGATAAAAGGGAAAATCGTCAATGAATTGAGAATGAATACATGAACATGTTAAATAAAAATGTTGGTATATAGTACCATTATATGGTGTGTCTTAGTTAGATGCAACCTAAAGGACACATAATTGTAGTTTCTTATGTTGAGAAATCCTGATAATTGTGTGTGTGTGTGGGTGGGGGTGGGGTGGGGTGGGGTGGGGGGCTTATGCCTCAACTATGGGGGTATAAGATGGAAACAAGTGTTTGTTTGATTTCTCAAGCAGATTCATAGAAGACCCTAGACTTATATGTGTTCTACCCTGTATACCTCAATTGTGGAGGTCTAAGGTGAGAATAAAGAGTCGACTTCTTTAGCAAGTCATTACATATGATCACCAGAACTGTAGTATGATAAGTTGAAAGTTCGGAAGCTAACAACATTTGAATAAAATAAATTTTATTGTTGAGGATGTTGAGTTCTCGATAGTAGTTTTCTGAGGTCGGGTTCTCACACGAGATCGAATAAGTCATACAGAGACTTGACTTTGTGAAATTGTTGTTAGAGAATAAAGTAGTTATCTCTTGGCACATACTCACATGAATCTAAAATTACTACATCAGGCATTGTTTGTCGTTATTATCAGTATGCTATGTTAGATGGATGTTGAGACATTATACTTAAATGGCTAGTCAAAGGTGGACAAACCTTAAGGGTTTAGTTAGCACTAAGGGTACAAAATGATTACACCTACATACACTTGACCTGAACCAAGTTGTAAGTCAATGACCTAGAAATTTTGTCATGTGATGATGATGAATACTAGTGATGTGACACTAATGAATTTGATAAATGTATTTATACTAAATCAATTGAAGGTGTATATGTTTAGCATGTCTTTGTTATGTGTTTTACAACCACTAACAAATTTTTGTTGTTTGAAGTTTGACAAGAAACTAATATGTTGTTAAAGTGGTCTTAAAGTGGTCTAAAGGATCAGAAAGCCAAAATCAAATTTTGATGATATAGTTTCTTTCAAATGTGCGTTGTACAATAGGTGTGCATGTTTCCCATTTTATCATGGATAATTACAGGGTGGCTCTGATCACAGGACCAGAGAATTGGGATGCTTGAGGTACATATTTAATTTCAAATATGTGATATATATTGCATCAAATTTTGGAGGAAGATGCAATGACCGTACTAGTAAGTAGTACATGTATCTTTTGTATGCCTTTATATGCTTTACAACCACTAGAAAACATGTGATGTTTATGATTTGATTGAAAGACTAAGTTGTTGTAGGCTATGTGAGTCTAAAGTAAATGAACAATGGAAAAGTCTAGACAAACTCGGAGAAGGCTAATTCGGTAAGACAACTACTCTCTAATGAAGTTATTTTTGTAGACATAGTGAAGTCACGAGAAAAATCAATGGATCATTTGACGAAAGAATAATCTAGAGAGATAGTTTGTTATTGCATCGAGGGGGATGAGACTTAAGCTCATGAAATAAAATTTCCATGAAGGACACTCAACCTTAGTGACCAGATATCCCAAGATCAAGGTTCAATGAGACAACTAATTTGTGGTAATTAAAGGTATGCACTATCAAGAGAATTACATTCTCTGTCTCTACCTATGGTGCATTGTTGTAATAGTGTGACTACATGTAAAGGATGACTTTTAATAAGTCTTAATGAGTTATATAATTTTAATTTAAGATTGAAGTAGGATGTAGTAGTGAACACTCTTAATAGAACTCACCTATCTGAATGTGGAAGTGGGCCGCTTCTATGAGAATATGAGATGATTCTATAGAGCATTATGAGAAACAAGATATTTGCTCAGGGCCAAAATGGGCACGACGACACGAGCTTGGCAACACCTTTGAGATATCATGCGTGGTTGTTATCACGAATTACACCAAACGCTAGCAGTTCAAGACATCACGTTCACTGTCTCTAGCAAATAGTTCTGGTAATCTCTCACTAAGCAAAGGTTCAAGACCTCATGGACACCTCTGCCTAAAATGGTATTTCCTGCATTTTATGTGATTTTCATTTTTATCGAGATTTAATTCATTTTGAGAAAATGAGTTTTATGTTGTTTTTTCATGGTCTTGGAACTGCTGATACTTAGGACCTAAGGGTCACTAAGGGATCACTGACTAATTTTCACTTTGGTTAACGACATCTTTAGTCTCACTATATATGGGAAACTAAAGATGAAAGCTCTTTATACAATTATGATTTATGCAATCAATAGTATGACCAGTATGACTTCAACACGCACGGTTGTGGGATTGAGGTGTTGATTTACCAAGACCTATCTGCGTTTTTCATATTTTACTGAGGTTTTTCATTCATGTGGGGGATTATTCGAAAAAAATATATAAAATATGAATTTTAAGGTTTTAAGAAAATAAATAAATTCTTGTTTTCTTTTGTGAATGAAGAAATTATTAGTCCTACATCAGGAGTTTCCAATCTTTAGTTGTTTTAAAATAATATATAAACTTATTAGTCTCACATCGGGGAGATCTCTATTCTTAAGTTGTACTAGGTTATTATATAAACAAGTTTTTCTCAACCTATAAAGGAAATCCTAGGAAAAATGGTTTTTTCATATTTTTGGAGAGACCAAAAGAATAATAATTTTTTTTATTATCTTTCTCAAGTTTTCGAGATTTTCCTTAAGGGTTTTTTCGGAGTTGTCAAGCTCAAGTTGAGCATCTACTACATATGCTAGTAGTAGGGTGTTTTATCATGGAGGCATCCGCCCTGTGGAGGCTGTAACATCACTTTTTGGTGTAACCGGTCATTAATGTCTTAAGAACAACGTGTTGAACATGTGACTCACTCTGCTTTCCAAAGTTTTGCCATGTTGCTGTTGCGGAGATCTGAGGAGCTTATCCGTTTCGTCAAATCGATCACTTCCAATACAAAAGAGATAAATATCAATAACTTTTGTTTATTTAGATTTTCTTCATTTTGATTATTGCCCCCAACACCTGTCATCCAGCTTAGCTAGCAAAGGAACAATTGCTCGTAACTATCCCATCGTAATGTTGTACTTTTTGTATTCCTGTCTATTTGAGACACCCAATTTTCGAAGCCTGCAGTGCATCAAAAAATGAACCGTATTGATCTTTTATGACTTTTTTTTATCTTTCGGGCTTGCAAACATTCTATCAAAGCAATCATTTATCCTATTTGATATCTCTTCATCACGATGTGGAGGAACACGATTCAACCCTCCGTCTATCCATTCTTGAATATAAAATGTAGGATTTAAACAATGAGCCAAACATATAAGTGAATTGTTTCTCTTATTTTTATCTTTGGATGATAATATAATGTACATCATAAAAAGGTGAACATGTTGTATGATTTGAATCCACATGTTCAAATATCACCAACCTTACTTTTCAATCTTAGTATCTTACATATCAAACACCAAGTGCAATGATGGTTTGTCGAGATCACAGAACGTCAAGAAATCAACAATTGTTGCAATCAGATTGATCAAGTAACTTATTACATCATCCCACCGATTATAATCAACGATCATACTTTTAACCTGTTGTGCCTTGAAATTGTCATCTCCTCTGTAATCTTTCAAATCTTGGTCCACCACCATATCTAGAAAAAATGATTTAACTTTAGTTAGACGGAGAAGCATAATTAAGTTAGTGGAAAACCTTGTATCTCCATAACTCAACAAATTTAATGTAGTATGTTTTTAATTTATACAATATGCATCAATATTTTTTTTTGCCAAGCCATGACTATTTTTTTCTAATCTAAAATTTGCAGTGTTATCTAAAGGATAACATAACCTATTGCATTTTTTTTTTGTAAATTGTTAAATTTTTTAAGTGATTTGCAACAATCAATTTTATTAGCCTTGTTTGTGCAGTCAGGTTTTGCATTTACCTAAGCTCTTCATATCTTCCTTAGTGTTTGCTTGTTGGACTGCACTCACAAAGATTCTTCAAGACCAAATTGGTGCCACACATGGAGTCCAAAAGATATGCTCGAAAGTACGCCCCTTGCATAGCAGCTTCCTTACACACGGGTGCATTTTCGGTAACCATTTTTACAACATTCTTAAACCTTGTTTACTGAATGGTGTTTTCAAATAAACCTGCCAAGTATTTAGCATCCTTATAATTCCCTGATGTATCAATTGCCTTCAAGAACATAGCTCCACTACTAGAGTCTCCCATGAGATTTATTAGTGGTATACTATTATTGTCTGACCATCCATCACTTACAATTGAAATGCCAGTCTTTTTTCATCCACTCTTGATAGAAACTAACATTTTTTCCATATTATTTTACTCATAATCAAGTAGTATTGTTCTTAACCTCACTTAGAGAAATATAACCCACAATTTTGTTATTTACGACAAGTTGGATTATGTCTCTGAGTAATGGAGAACAAATAGCATTGAAAGATATAACACAAGCAAAGAAAAACCTTATAATTGAATGATCCGTCTTATCTCGAGGCTTTTCACATGATTCATACTTTTACCTATCTGAACACCAATTTTTTCTTGAAGAAGAAGATGAGCTTTTACATGAGTATCTGAACCATTGAAACCAATTTACATAATGTGCACCATTGGATCTGATAATTTCCCCCACTTGTATCACTTTTTCCCTGTTTTTCAACAAAATCCCAAAGGGGTATTAAGGTTTGCATCTTTTGTAGCTTTGTTTTTCCTAGTCAGCTGTTTTTCAGTTTAAAATGGTTTAGAGAGAAAAGTCAAGATGAGAATGATTTTGTTTGAGAAAAAAGTTTAAGATAAGAATAAAGAAGATCTTAGGGAAGAAGATCGGTGGAAAATATGTCTCAAAACATCCATAAAAAATATTATAAAATATATAATATTAAAAAAATATATTTATATCATAGCTGTCAATTTATTAATATTTTTTGATATAATCTAGGATTTTAAAATAATAAGATAATATATTTTATATTTTACATAATAATTGAGTCGTATCTTACGTATTAATACGCGTGTCTGTGTCGATATGGTTCAATTTTGATGTACCATACGGTCCAATTTTGGTTTTCTCGTGTCGTTGTGTCACAGGAAATTTCTTTTACCAAATGCACATTTAATTGAAAATAAATCAATTTCTGTGAAAAGAAAAGCGTAGTCCCAAACAGGGCTTTAGTCTGGTGGGCGTAAAAAGGCACGGGACATAGTTTTGGGGGCAATTACCCCATGACCAAATCTTGCGCCTCCCCTAATAACATTTAAGGGTTTTACAAATTCTATAGGAGAGCCAGAATTGCAGTGCAGAGCAGAGCAGAGAGGGAGAGATGGCGATGCAATGGTGTTTGAAGAGTGGGGAATACTTGGGAGATATCTCAGCTCTCTGTTTCGTTCCTCTTCCTCTTCACTTCTCCTCATTCCCTTTTCTTCTTGCTGGTTAGTATTCTTTCTTCTCTTCTAGTTAATGTTAGTACACTCACCTAGGAACTTTAGGGTTTTAGAGCTGCATAGGCGATTTGGGAGTAGGGGCAGACGCCTCCCCAATGGCTAGTGTGATCAAAATAATAGGATTGTGCCTCCATGACTAGTTTACCCCCCATAACAAAGGGGTTTTTCATTGGCTCCTGCAATGTTTACAAAATGTTAGATTTTTAGCCCTAAAAACACTAAAATGTGATTCACTTGATCCATTTTTTATGTAAATATTAGATTTTATATTGTTTGTAACAGGTACGGGTTCGGAGATACCACTATATAATGTACAAGAAGGAAAACTATTGGGTTCTTTTCATGTTTTCCAAGGAATTCGTGTTCATGGAATTGGTTGCTCTTCTGATATTACTACAAGTGATGATGTTGTCAATAAAGGGTTATCTTCATCCCTTATTTTTAAAATTGTTGTGTTCGGAGAAAGGAAAGTTAACTTGTTTCGGCTACATTTGGATGTGAATTCGGGATGTGATGAAAATCAGTTGAAAGTATGTAGAGTAGAGTTGGAACTGATTCATTTATTGACTAAATTTAGTCACTGGGTATTGGATGTTTGTTTCTTAAAGGTATGATGTGTGCTATTTTTGTTCCTCATTAATTGTTTCATTTTTTTTGTTTTTTTTGGTGATTTTGATGG
The DNA here is from genome assembly GCA_023531435.1 of Papaver californicum. NCBI lineage: Eukaryota > Viridiplantae > Streptophyta > Magnoliopsida > Ranunculales > Papaveraceae > Papaver > Papaver californicum. Next base: position 382,861 of record JAJJMC010033707.1, on the reverse strand, counting down.
TTTGATATTAATGTGTTCTTAATCATGGTTTTCTTTATTTTGGGTGGTCAGTAGGAGGACAAAGTCACTTCTGAAAGTAATGGAAGTAGTTATCTTGCAGTAGGAATAAGCAACAACTCGGTTTGTCTATGGGATGTATTGAATTACTATAGTTCTGGAAGTCAGTTATCCAGGTTAGTTCAATTTTCTTAATGTTTTAGAACCAATTGTCTCTGTAAGTATAATCATTTTTATTTTGCCGGTGTTTCTTTTCAAAAATTCAGAAAGAACACTTCTATACTCAATGCGTTTATGGGGTGATAGTGTCAAAGCTCTTCGTGTGGCAGCTGGTACTATCTATAATGAGGTGGTTGACATTCCTTACTCCGCATATTCACTTGTTTTTCTTTCTTAACTGCTTGGTGCTGATCGCGTAGGCTTTTAACCTTACGTGTGCAGGTCCTTGTTTGGAAATTGCTTCCTCAGAGTTACACTTCATTATCTTCAGATTCAACGGAAGAACCTGACACGGTGGGCATCTCATTGTGCAGCAATTCTGAATTTAATGGTCAACAATACGCAGCTACCTGTATGAGTAAACTTGCTGGACATGAAGGTTCGATCTTTCGTATAGCATGGTCTTCTGATGGGTTGAAATTGATGTCCGTATCTGATGATCGTAGGTGGATAAACTTCTTAAATCGTTATTTCTCAACAATGCTGTTTTCCAGCAATCATTATTAATGTTATTTTCGACTCTATTTTTCTCATTGGATATAATGTAACGCTGTCTTAATTTACCAATGGCACAGTGCTCGTATATGGACAGTTGATCCTGATGGGATATATTCTGATGGTCCCAGAGTTGTTTCTGGCCCCGATTCATCTAGCCTGATACTATTTGGCCACAATGCTAGGATCTGGGACTGTTTCTTTGCTGATTCTGTAAGTTTACATCTGCCTACATCTACATTTGTATGACTTATTGGTGGAATACCTTATGTTATTACGAGTCCAATGATCCTTGTTCTTTTATTAAGGTCTTCCCTTTGTCAAGATACTGTATGTTTAGAGATGAGTTTCTTAATGTTGGTCCTGAGATATCAGTCTGTGTTTCCTGTTTTAAATTGCCTTTTTTGTATTTCCTTAGTACTTCACGATTAAATCTCTTCTTTTCATATGTGGCTGTGGACAGTTAATTGTCACTGTTGGAGAGGATTGTACCTGCCGTTTGTGGAGTTTGGACGGGAAGGAGCTTATGATGATCAAGGAACATGTGTAAGTTGCAAGTGAGAACTCAAAGTAAAAGTTTGTGGAATGGTGTGTCTTGTTATTAAATAATATTATAAATCTTCGATATTCATTTGTTCATTCCTCCCGCTGTAGAAGGTTTTAGTAGCATTTTCTTAATTAACCAGAGCTGTACTTTATGCTGGTTCGGATGTCTTGGGAAGTTGTCTACTGAAGACATTGTCTTACTTCTGCTGTTTTTCCAGAGGTAGAGGCATATGGCGATGCACATATGATCCAAGCTCTTCACTTTTGATCACTGCTGGGTTTGATTCTGCTGTGAAAGTCCATCTGCTGAATGCTTCTTATCCCCACGGTTCGAACGTTAGGAATGGAGCATCAAAGGACTTCAACAGTAGGACAGAGATTTTTACTATCTCTCCTCCAAGTTTTTCAGATCAATATGACCTCATGGATAGGTAACACAGATGAGCCTTTAAGGTTTTTTATTTTTTCATCAACAAGAGCCCTCAAATATTTTGACCATCTTCCTGAATTCCGAAATATTTATTTGTTTTTATTTTAGGTCTACTAAATGGATATTTTGATTGTTTTTGTTTTCTGACTCACATTCAAGTTTCTAAACTAACTATTGGTTACTGTTTGCATGGTGGGACTATTTCCAGCAAAAGCGAATTTGTACGTTGTTTGCATTTCACTCGAGAAGATACACTTTATGTTGCAACCAATCATGGGTATCTACACCATGTTCAACTTACTGATCCTGGGAATGCGAGATGGACTAACCTTCTCCGAATTAGCGTAGAAGGACCAGTTGTATGTATGGATTTACTGCCTGAAAAGGTAGCTGACCTCTCTATGAAAATTCAAGATTGGATTGCTGTTGGAGATGGGAAGGGAAATGTGACAATTATTAGCGTTCATGCCGGTGTTGGTACTCCTAAAGTGGCCCTCTTTTTCAGTTGGTCAGCAGGACTGGAGAGACAACTCTTAGGAACTTATTGGTGCAAATCACTGGGACATAGGTAAGATAGTTGGATACATTTCCATGACTAGAATATTTAACTATTTAAGTGATATCCTGATGGTGCACATAAAACTACCATACTGGCTCTTGTGAAATTTATTTGACATCAGTAAATTTCCTCGTCAGTGATTTTATCTATCCAATCTATGTGGTTTAAGGGGACAGCTGTAGCTTATCTTACTTTCATATCAGTAAATGATGGATTGGATAGTTACAGCCAGTCACGAAATGACCATCTTATGCGATTTGAATATGATTTGTCCAGGCTTCACCATGGTGGTCATATAAGTTACAATCGTGCTGTTTTTAGATCATTCTTGACATACGATTGAGAGCTATCAATTGAAATGCAGTAAAAGATTCTCATTCTTTCTGATGTTTAATCTTGCAGTTACGTGTTCACTGCTGATCCGAAAGGGATATTGAAGTTATGGAGAATAGTTCATCCTTCATTATCTAACGACAGTGCGATCATTCAGAACAATAAGGCATCTCTACTTGCAGAGTTCAAGTCATGTTTTGGAACACGAATATTATGTTTGGATGCAATGCCTGATGAAGAGGTTAGGTTCTCGTCACTTATCATCATAGCCTTTTCTATTTCTCCCAGATTTATATAACACTAGTTTTCTTTCTCAAGATGAACGATTCATAATCCCCAATTTTGTTTTGTCTGAACCACTTTTTTTTTTTTTTTTTTTTCCAATTATGAATGCATACTTATCTGAATTGGTATTTATGCTGCTTTAAATTGGTTAATTTGCTAATTTCATGCAGGTATTGGTATGTGGGGATCAACGTGGAAATCTTCTTCTGTTCCCTCTCTCAAAGAGTCTGCTGCTTGATACTTCTATTGCTTCAGAAGTGAATATCTCTCCACTAAATCATTTCAAGGCTGCTCATGGTATATCTAGCGTTGCCAGCATTGTGATTGCTAAATCTAGTTTTAACCAAGTGCAAATACGCTCGGTAAGAAACTAATTCATGACAGAGATGCCAAAACATAGTAGAGTCTGATTTACAAAATCTCTTTACAAGACTAACTCTTTGGGCATGTGAACTTATATTTTCTTTGGGATCGACCTACCAACTACCACTGACATTCCCCTTCCCTGAACAGTTTGGTATGTTGACATAATAATATGATTTAAGGCTTCCAAAGAATGAAAATAAATTTTTGATAAAAAAAGGATATGCATTTGGTGAAAATTGCATTACAAACAAAGTTTTGGGAAGTTGTTAGATTATGAATGATATCCTGATTGGAATTTTGAGGTTTACATAATAGTGTAAGGTTCTAATATTTAAGTTCTCTTGTTGCTGTATTCTTTCTTCTATTTCAGAATGGAGCGGATGGGTGCATCTGCCATTTTAAATATGATCGGGACTGGAAGACTTTGGAATTTACAGGGATGAAGCAAGTAAAAGAATTAAGTTTAATAAAATCTGTCTCTGCTGATCCCAACTCTGACGAAGACCTTTCTGGTGGTAATTACGCAATAGGTTTTGCCTAAGCAGATTTTATAGTATGGAACTTAGTAAATGAGACAAAGGTATTCTTTTACGTGTCTTTATTGTTTGATCAGTGATTCAGTATCTCTTCCTAGAAAACTTCAGATGTATCATGTAAGTTCCATCATTATTTCATTGGTGCCAGTTACCGAAGGGTTTGTGATGTACAGGTCACTCAAATTCCATGTGGTGGATGGCGCCGTCCTCATTCGTATTATCTTGGTGATGTGCCAGAAAGTCACAACTGCTTTGCATATGTCAAAGTAAGTGTCTCCACCAATTTTTGTGAACAAATGTAGAAAGTCTTGAATGAAAAAGGGAAGCTTTAAATTATTTTTGGAGATAATTCTTTGAAACTTTAGGAACAGCAATACTTCCATTGTCAAATGCTGTCGTCTAAGTTGGCATCTCCATGCAGTACTTGGTTAAATTACCTCTTTTTTGTTTTCAAGTTTGTTTCCTGTTTGTCTTTCCCAGTACCTTTTTCCTATAATTGTAATCTAATTATTTATATTGATGTCTTTCAGGACCAAACAATTCATATTCATAGACTTTGGTTGCCTACCAGCAAGCTATTTCCTAGCATTCTGCATATGCAATATCATGGGAGAGAGATACATTCCTTGTGTTTTGTCTCTAATGAATCAGAAACATACACAAATGGAAGCAGCAATCACTCAAATAGATTGAGCTGCATTGCGACAGGTTGTGAAGATGGAACTGTCAGACTGACAAGGTACAAATGCTGTTCTTCTATTAAGTCCAAATTACTCCAAGGTTCTCATATACAAACTTTTGATTCTCCAATAATCTTCATCAGTAGCTGGAAGCTACACTTTATGTATGATCTTGAGCTGATAGGAGAATCATGATACAGGTATACTCCTGATTCTGAAAGTCTGTTCGCATCAAAGTTGTTAGGAGAACATGTAGGGGGTTCGGCAGTGAGGTCAATCAGTTTTGTGTCAAAGATATACTCTGCAGCAGTAGATCAGACCTACATGACTCAAGAGTGCAGATCCAGTGTAGATGACAGGGACAATCAGTTGTTGCTCATATCAGTTGGTGCAAAGCGGGTCTTAACTTCTTGGCTTCTTCAGAATAGGTCCGCAGACAAGGAAAAAACACTTGTCAATGAGCTGCTAGTGAAAGATGAAAATAGATCTAAACCTCAGTCAAGAACATTCTCTTCGATGTCGTTCCAGTGGCTGTCCACCGACATGCCATCAAGGTTTTCCAGTACACACAGAGGTGGTAAAGGCCCTCGGGGATCTGTTGAAGCTGGGGAAAATGCGTCTAATAATGGATCTGGTGCTCCATCTGGGTCACCTTTTTCTGAAAACTGTGAGTTGGAGGTTAAATCTAACGTCATGGATAAAAATGAAAATGACTGGAGATACATGGCTGTTACTGCATTTCTTGTTAAAGGTGCAGACTGCAGGTTTGACTTAATTACTTTTTCTTTTTCTGCTTCTTTTTGGTCGTTAAGGGTGTAGTGGTTGAGGAAGTAAACACTCGATTTTCGAAATGTTGATGTTATGTGACATCCTTATTCTTTTGGTTTATGCATCCAGGTTGACGGTTTGTTTCATTGTGGTTGCTTGTTCTGATACCACACTTACTTTTAGGGCTCTCCTTTTGCCTTATCGCCTCTGGTATGTACTTCACTGTCATCACTATGCTCTTTTCAAATATGTTCACAAATACTCCATCTGTCCAAGTTATAAAGGCGGAATTTGGGATTTGGCTTGTCCAACTACACAGGCGGAATTCTAATTCCAAAATGGCTTTTCACATATACACCCTTATGCATGCATATCATCAAAATTAGTTTAGTGAGTGTAGTTATTGGGAATAAGTTAAGGGTAAATTAGGAAAAAGATTGAAACTTATAAAACCTAGATTTTTTTCGTAATCTAAGATATTTGAAAATTCAGCCTTAATAACTTGGACTGGAGGAGTATGAATTACTGATATATTATCCTTTCTAACCACATTCCTGGTTATCGTTTTTCTTCTTGTAGGTTTGATGTTGCAGTGTTGGTACCGCAAACATCACCTGTCCTGGCTTTGCAGCATGTTGTTGTTCCTATCCATAACTCTTCTAAAAGTGAGTTCTGCATTTGTTGCGTTCTTTTGAAGAGACTGATATCAAATATTAGAAGTTTGTATAACCTGTTTCCTTTTAGATAAAAGCATAAATCATAATTTAGCCCCCTGTTTTTATCTTCTCTATAATTTGGATTTCCAGATACACTCCCAATGGGAAATGCATATATCGTAGTAAGTGGATTGACTGATGGAAATGTTACCTTCTGGGATCTGACTGGAAGTATAGAAGGTTTTATGCAGCGTGTCTCAAAACTTCGACCTGAAAAGTTTATTGACTCGCAAAAACGACCCCGAACAGGAAGAGGAAGTCAAGGGGGATGATGGTGGAGGTCATTAGGAAATGAATCCTCTAAAACTATTCCAAAGTGTACACTGGACACAGTAAACGTCATATCAGAGGTGACTAATGGCCATAGTACGAGCACCAATGAGGCGAGTACAACCTCATCAGAGCTTGGAAGTGATACCGTTAACTGTGCACCAGAATCTCTTCAATCCATGGATGCTGCTACCTTCACTAATATAGCACACACGGATAATTCACACACTGACATCTATGAAGTTCAACCCTTCCATGTTGTGAAGAAGGTCCATCAATCTGATGTCAATTGTCTTCACCTTTCGCATATCAATGACTCCCAGAATCCTGAATGTGCATCTGCTTACTGTGTCTTGAGTGGAGGAGATGATCAAGCACTCCATTGTCTTACCTTTACATTGGCAATACCGTGCTTCAGAAAGTAACAAATACTCTGGTATCACAAACAATGTTACGGACTGGGGATATAAAATTAAAATTCTGTCTCGTGACAGTATTGCTTCTTCCCATAGCTCTGCCGTGAAAGGTATTGCTTTCTAGCTCTTTATTTTAGTTTACGTGAGACTAGGTTTATCATCCTCACTCATCCTGGAAAACAAAAAATGATTTTTGGTCCGCACTTCTTTCAATAGCAACGAATTTACTTCACGAGAAAAGCATATCAGGGTTTTGTTAGAAACTTTTTTTGTTTCACCAGTATTGCCAATATGTTCTTACTGGATTGCATTTTTCTGTGTGTTCACCTTGACCACATAGAGTACTCTTGGAGTAACCATGTCTTCGGGATATCACATCTATGTTCAGAGGCAAATTTATATTGACCTTTTATTAAATATCCAGTCATGTGAGCATAAGAATAATTTAGACTTTTTGCTACGAAGTTAATGCCGTCACGTCCAGATTCACATTCCCATTTTCTGTAGGTGTTTGGACAGATGGTACTTGGTCATTCACCACTGGTCTTGATCAGCGAGTCAGGTGCTGGCATCGTAATGGTCAGGGGAAACTTACCGAGCATGGATATGTGGTCCTCAGTGTCCCAGAACCAGAAACTCTGGATGCAGTAGCTTGTGGCAGGTGAGCTGAATCATCTATACTCTTGTTTCTCTATAGATTGGTAACTTAATTTCAAACTATTCTATATTGTTTCTGAAATTCTTTGCTGGTTTTTTTTGCTGGTCAAACCTAGAAATGAATATCAGATTGCAGTAGCTGGAAGGGGGATGCAGATGGTTAAGTTCTCTGCATCCTGTTAAAATGGAGTGTCAAGGGTGATCTGTATTCTGATTGGGTTTCAATGCTTCCGAGTTTAAGATGGCAAGATACTGAGGGTTTGAAACAATGCTGATTTTTCTAACAGCAATGACTAGGCTTTATATGCCATACTTCTGCACCGAGGCTTCCACGGCATGATCGAAGAAGTACGTACAACACATAACTTAAATTAGGTGCTTTGTCGAGTTGAAGAAGCACTACGGTTTAAGTAACCTTGTCTCTATCCGGATCTTGTACAAACTTTCAAATATATCTGTTTAGCGATTGAGTTAGAGGCCAGAGCTAGGTAGTGTTTTAACTGAGAATTTTTGTAAGGAAGTACCATATTGAATACATTTTTGTGTTTCTAGTATTGTATTAATTTGACACCCACTATTGCAACCTACATTGATCATCATGTCTCGGATAAAAAGCTGTATATCATATTTGTAATAAAATTGGTGGACCGCCGGCTCAAAATAAGCAGGTTATCTGATGCTTGGTGTTCCTGGATACTTAATATTTTTCAATCTGCTAGGATTTCGGTCTTGGTGAATGGCAGCCCTGAGGGTTTTTTCAAGATTACAAAAGGTTTGAGACAAGGTGATGGTCAAGCTAGCAGGCTGGAAAGGCCTTCTTTTATCATTTTAAGGCTAGAATTGTTTTGGTTAAACCTGTTATCTCTAGCTTTGTGATACATACTATGTCTGTCTACAAATGGCCTCTGCCTTTTTTCGTTCATGGTTCGATATTCTGGTGTCCTAGGCGTAGATGAGCCACACCAATCCATCCCAAACTTGACGGTTAAACTTTACTGTGGTGACGATACTGTAGGGCAAGTCCTGTGGAAAAATAGCTCGACGCCAGGATGATGAAAAGCTTAACACCTCTCATTCTTATTACTTATTCAATATGAAAAAAAAGAAGAAAAAATCGTCTTATTCAAAACCCCAATTATGATATCCCTTCTCTCCCGCTTCACACACAAAAGCTATCATTTGGGTCTAACACGTCTTGGTACTTGGGTTAACCGCGATACAGCTAGAAATTACACAAAAGCTATCATTTGGGTCTAACACGTCTTGGTACTTGGGTTAACCGCGATACAGCTAGAAATTGGAGATGGGATTTATGTTACTCTCCAGAGTGGGTGTTCGTTTAACTTGTATATTCAAAAAGAATAAGACAATGCAATTACTTGGATCGATATGTATCCCTATGCAAGTGCATAAGAAAGTGCTAACTGGCATTTTCCACTCTCAAATACAGTACCCTTTTTTAGAGCCGAAATGGTTGAACAATGCTGAGCAGCTACCATAACCTGCAAGACCGTCAGAGCAATGTTTTGTATCAGGCCACCATATCTAAATGGGTATGTAATAGGAATTACTTACAACACATTGATGAATCGGAATATACGTGTATCGTGGCGAGGTTTCTAACCGTCAACCTTTCAAAGGAAGTCTTACTTGTGAAAGGTACTCCCACATCTCTTAGTTTTGAAAACAGAACTCTCTTTATATACCGAAAGCTGCTATAAGCTTGTCCCTTCAGGGACATCTGATAAAATTGGAACGATACAGAGAAGATTAGCATGACCCGTGCGCAAGGATGACATGCAAAAATCAAGAAATGGTCCAATTCTTTTTCTTTTTTCTTCTTCAGTCTTCAAAGACCATCGAGGTTGTCAAGACTGACTGATGGTTTCGAGTTAGATAATAGCTTCCATGTCTTGTTGCTAGAGGCGGCTTTAGTTCCTTTTTATGCAGGTAAGGCCCTTGTGCCTGAAATGCGCGCTCATGAAGGTTATCAAATTAAGTACTGGTACTATTTATTGCTGCCAGATGAGCCATCAGGGCAGAAGAAGTATTCGGAACCTTCATGGGAGCAACTCTCATGGAGCATTTTCAAGAATCTCTTGAAACTTTACCATATGATGTGATAAGTTGTGTTTCTGAGATACTCTTGACTACCACACTAGGAAATATGTAATGGACAACAAGACAATATATGCCAACGTGTCATGCCAGAGTGTCAAGACAGCTGTACAAGCCAGGCTGTAATCATGTGAACACATGTGTTAATAAACTGTATACAGTGTACTATAAAATGAAACAGATAGTGATTTTACAATCAATGAAAAACAGATTACTTTTCTTCTCCATTTTCATAAATTCATCATGGTATCAGAGCGTGAAAGCTCCTTGGGAAGAACATTAAGAAGATAATGAATCTTCAACTAATCTTTTCTTCTTCAAATTCAAATTTTTAAATCATTCAAACATTCTTTAGTGAATTTGTTCATCGTAATAGGCTACAATTTGCATCGATCAGTGGTATATTCATTACGTTTCTTGGAAAGAAACGATTTCTTCTTCGATGATTGATGCATTTATTGTTGTTCAGAGATAGCCGTTCAAAAGCTGGCATTACACCTTCATTTACGTTTCTTGGAAAGAAACAATCTTATCTTGATTAGTGGAGCATTCATTGTTTTTTCTGAGAAAGCTGTTCAACGCTGTTATTAATTTTCTTGGAATTGAAAAGAGAACAGAGAATATAAACGCGTGGGAGACACAATTAATCTCTCTCATTAAATTCTGACAGTAAGAGCAGACGGTAGCATCAAGAAGCTTTAACTTCTCTCATTTTCTTTATAACCAGACTTCATCACAAGAGGTAAACCTTCTTCGTTTATACTTTTTTCATTTACTGATAAAAGATCTTGATATTCTTCTACTGTCAAAACCAAAATCATCCATTATTTTTACTCTTCAAGACACTTACTGATCTAGAAAATACAACAAAAATATCTGGTTTTCTGGTATTAAGAAGTTCTAAATCGAATCTTAATATCTTTACACCAGAAGTTCTTGTTTGTAATGATATAGATCATATTTGATTCTATCTACTAAAACAAGAAAATCATTTCAAGAAACAAAATCTTTCTTCAAATCAGTGATTCAACTGATTATTCATGATCTCTGAATTTCCTGCTGTGGAAACAATGGAAAATCAAAATCCTAATCTTCTTTCAAAGCTTCCGATCAATCAACTCACAAACCTAGTCCATTTGAAGCTCACAGAAGAAAACTACTTAACTTGGAAGAATCTTCTTAAACCAGTCATTCAAAGATAAAGTTAAACAAATACCTGAATGGATCTTGTAGATGTCCTCCACAGTATACTAGTCCGAGAAATCAACAAAATGATGTTGAGAATCCAGCATACACAGAATGGATGAATGAAGACTCCACAATCACTATGTGGATTAAATCAACAATCTCAGACTCAGTAATTCTATACTTCACAACATCTGAGTCATCTGCTGATCTATGGAAGGCAATAGAAGAAAGATTCGGTAAATCATCATCTACTCATTCTATTCAACTCCGCACCCAACTTTTATCAATCAATCAAGGAACAAGATCAATCTCTACTCTCATCAGTGAGATCAAATCTCTATCAGATAAACTAGCTGCTGCTGGAGAGATTGTTTCCGACAAAGAGCTAGTTGTCATCACTCTAAAGGCACTGAACGATGAATTCATTCCATTTGCAACAGCAATGCGTCGCAGAAGTCCACCAGTCACTTGCATAGAGCTTCACAACAACTTACAGAGTGAAGAGACAGTCATACAAGAAAGAAATAAGATCCAGAAAGAAGAGCAACATGCCAAAGCCTTCTTATCCAACTATGGAAGAACTAATGCCAGAGTATCAAGTTCTCATCCTAGAGTCTTCCATAAGTATAACCAGAGAGGTTCTAGCTATGGACAGAGAGTGCCTAATCCAACAATATTTCACAGACAAGCTGCAGGAAGAGGAATAAATCAGAATGACAAGCCAGTATGTCAGATCTGTAATATTCATGGACACACAACAACAACTTGCACTCAGAGGCTAAATTTCACGTATCAAGGGAGAACACCACCATCAAATCTCAGTGCAATGCTTGCTGCAGCTGACATATTTGGTGATGAGGAGTGGATAGCAGACAGTGGTGCTACGAATCATATCACATCGTATAGCAGAATCTTGCAAGAGTGTGCTCCTTACGATGGATCAGAAACTATTCAAACCGCAAATGGAGAAGGTATGCAGATAACACATCAAGGAAACTCAAGTAAGATTTCTGGTAATCACTATTTCTCGCTTAATGATGTTCTTGTTGTTCCTAGAGCCTTCCATAATCTCCTATCTATACAAAAATTTGCGAATGATAATCACTGTTCATTAACATTCGATAACTCTGGTTTCTATGTGAAGGACAAGATCTCAGGGAAATTACTTTTCTAAGGTCCACATAGGAACGATCTCTATCCCATTACCTTCAACAATGTGTCCCAGACTCCGCAAGCTCTCTCTTCCATAATATCTTACAATCTCATTCTTCACAGGAGGTTCGGTCATCCATCGTTTCAGACACTACAAAGGTTATGTTCATTTTTACATATGCCTAGCATATCTCAATCCTCTGCTAATAAACCTCTGCAACTATTACACATGGACTTATGGGGTCCATGTCATGTAGCTTCAGAATCAGGAAGCTTGTACTATGCCAATGTAATTGATGAGTATTCTAAATATTGTTGGATTTTACCATTGGCCTCTAAATCTGAGTTCAAACATGTGTTTGTGTCATTTGTTAGTAGAATAGAGAAGTTATTGTCTTATCCAGTAGTCACTATTCGAACAGACAATGGAGGGGAATTTATAAACAAGTTTCTAAAAGAGTTCTGTGCAACAAGAGGTATCACTCATGAATTATCCTGCCCACACACTCCAGAACAAAATGGATTAGCTGAAGTAAAACACAGACATCTTCTTGACATAACTAGAACCTTACTGTCCCAATCTAGGTTACCAACTTCATTTTGGGTTGATGCTTTGCAAACATCAAATTATCTAGTTAACAGATTACCTACAAGATCTATAGAGTACTGAAAAATTGTTTGCTAAATTCCCAGATTACACATTTCTCAGAGTCTTTGGTTGTAGTTGCTATCCCTGGCTAAAACCATATACCACTAACAAATTACAACCCAGAAGTAAATGTTGTGTGTTCGTAGGATACAGTTTGCAGCACAAGGGTTACAGGTGTCTAGATCCTAAAACTGGCATTGTATTCATCTCCAGGCATGTTTCATTTGATGAAACTTGCTTTCCATATTCCTCTCTAGTCACTCCTAATTCCACTGAGTCACATTCATGTCTGCCAGTATATCCAGTTAGTTCTAAATCATCAGACACTCTTCCATCAAAATCCTATACTATGTCAATTTCCTCACTTCCTGTACAGAACAATCACAACATGGTCACTAGAGGTAAATCAGGAATCTGCAGGCCTAAGACATTGCTATCCACAAGGTATCCTATAAATGTAGCTTTACTCAGTGCTCCTATAAATGTTCCTACCTGTATCACAACAACAAATAAGGAACCAGTCTGGCGTGAAGCTGCTACAGATGAGTATACATCATTAATGAAGGCAGGAACATGGTCACTTGTGGATCATCCAGGACAAACTAATATTGTGGGTAGTAAATGGGTTTTTAGAGTCAAATACAACCCAGATGGAAGTGTAGCAAGACACAAGGCAAGGCTAGTAGCAAAAGGTTATCATCAACAGCCATGCCTGGACTTTGAAGAAACCTTCAGCCCAGTTGCAAAGCCAGTCACTATAAGAGTTGTTCTATCACTTGCAGTCCAATACAATTGGAAGATAACCCAGCTGGATGTCTCGAACGCATTTCTACATGGTGACCTAAAGGAAATGGTGTACATGGCTCAACCTCCCGGATTCATTGACCCAGCAAGACCAAAGGCAGTGTGTTTACTCCACAAAGCCATCTATGGGCTTAAACAGGCTCCAAGGGCCTGGTATGAAAAATTAAGCAATAGCCTACAACTTCTTGGTTTTGAACAATCACAGTTAGACACTTCAATGTTTGTTCACTACAAGAATACAAAAATAACAATAGCATTAGTTTGCGTTGATGATATACTTCTCACAGGAAACTCAAGAGATCATATCCAGCAAGTTATAACAGAACTCCAAGTTCAGTTTCCAATTAAAGATTTGGGAAATCTCCACTACTTCTTGGGCCTAGAAGTAACAAGAACAGAAGCCTCACTCCAGCTGGGCCAAGCCAAATATGCACTGGACCTACTGCAAAGACATAAAATGGATGGGTGTAAGCCTTGTACTACACCTATAGCTGCTTCAACATCTTTAAGTAAAACTTCTGGTGAACTGCTATCAAACCCAACAGCCTACCGATCCTTAGTAGGAGCCTTGCAATACTTAACATGGACGCGGCCGGACATAGTATGTGCTGTAAATGTAGTCTGCCAATACATGCAGGAGCCAAGAACAGGTCATCTAGAAGCAGCGAAACATATCTTAAGATATATCAAAGGGACACTGACTTATGGGCTATGTTTCACGAAAGGCAATACATCGTTATTGGGCTATACAGATGCAAACTGGGCTGGATGTGTGGATGACAGACGCTCTACGGGAGGATACTGCATTTTCTTAGGATCAAACATGATATCTTGGTCTTCAAAGAAGCAAACAACGGTAGCTAGATCAAGTACGGAAGCGGAATATAGGACACTTGCACATACGGCAGCGGAAATGGTATGGCTGTGTTATTTACTAAAGGACTTACATTTTCAACCAACCGGAACTCCGAGAATCGGCTGTGACAATATAAGTTCGATTAGTTTAGCTTCCAATCCGGTACAACACTCCCGAATGAAACACGTGCATCTCGACTATCATTTTGTAAGGGAAATGATACAAGCTCGGAACTTAGATGTTTTTTATGTGCATACAACGACCCAATTGGCTGATATTTTTACAAAGGGGCTACCAGGCCCACGGTTCAGCACACTAAGAAGCAAACTCAAGGTTGTCTCTACACCGTTGTGTTTGAGGGGGGATAATGGACAGCAAGACAATATATGCCAACGTGTCATGCCAGAGTGTCAAGACAGCTGTATAAGCCAGGCTGTAATCATGTGAACACATGTGTTAATAAACTGTATACAGTTTACTATAAAATGAAACAGATAGTGATTTTACAATCAATGAAAAATAAATTACTTTTCTTCTTCATTTTCATAAATTCATCAATATGAAGCAGAAAACTTACTGAAGAAAAACATAAAGTTTTATTATTTAACAATTTAAACAAAATATAATTGCAAAAGTTACTTAAAAATATAATTGTTCAGATAACGGGAGACAACACATTTGTTTTTCTTCTCTTTGGCAATGCCATGGATACTACATAAAGTTTTGATTAAAAGACCGTAAGATTTCAATGTTGCCTACGATTGAATCGAGATTGATACACTTGAAGAAGCACTAGGAAATGCAAGTAGCATCTCTTTGAATTCCATCAGTTGTGCAGCCCTATCAGGTGAGTCTGTTTTATAACAAAAAAGCGTTACTTTCTCCAAGACAATGGCTTTCTTCAACAGAACTGGCAAAAACTTCAGTTCATTAAGACATCCTTGGATACCTCGAATTTGAACAAACTTGAGATAGTGCAGGCAAGGAAATGACGACCCTACTATCCAATCGCCTCCTGTGTTGTTTGCATTTAACTCTGTCTAAACATCACAAGAAAATGAAAACAAAAATTACACAAAGAAAAACTAAGGTTATATGTTCACAGTGATGAGAAAATCAACAGAAAAGAGTTCATTTCATTACCTGCTCTATTCTTAAGAAAATATATTTGATGTTAGGGGATATCTTCACCAAGTATAATAACGCGTTCATGCAGTTTCTTGACACCCATGTTAAAACCTTCAAAACTCGTAGATTACAGAACTGAAAGTAGGGATCACCTGCTAGCAAGTCGAGAGATTCCGAGATAACCTTGGCACATGGACAAGAAGCAAAAAATTAGTCAAAAACTTAGATAATATTGTAAATACCTCATTAAAAATATTTTCCTATTTATAGAGTGAAATATAACAGCCCAATGCATATTAAGAAAATAAATCATTGAAACTACTATTTATATGTCGAACAAAAGAATTATAAGGATCCATACGTCAAGGAACCCATGTCTCTTACAGATTTAATCATTCTAGCACTGCACAACTCTTTTAAATCTGTAGCAAGCTCTGAATAATTTTTTGGCATTTCCGGTGTAGGATCCTCATCATTACCATTACCTTTCACTCTCATTCCAATATCAGCGGTGACCAGAGAAGAAAGGTTCTCCAGAGAATAATCTCGTGACATATAGTCTTTGCAGATAAGGGATGTGAGATTTGGAGCAGATAACTTGACAGTGGTGGTATGATCATCATTTGAGTCATAGGTGTCACAATTGTCTAATTTAAAGTGTTTAAGACTAAGAGAAGAAAAATCGAATTTTATACTGCAGTCTGTTAACACCAAAGACTCTAAAAGTGGGCAGCTTGAAAAAAGCTTACTAGTTAAGCTTTCATCTCCAAGCAGTGAGACTCCCCTAAGTGCCAGATATCTTAGCCGGGGAAAACTATACACTTTCATCGCCAAGCAGTGACACTCCCCTGTCAAACACCTACCACCACCAGAAAACTTTAATTTTTTCAATGATTTCCAGGTCAATAAACAGTCAGGTAATTTAATCATCTGATTCAGAAAGATATATATATTTAGCTCTTGAAGATTATGCTTAACAGAAGCCATAATCCATGTGGCGAGACGACTTGATACGTCATACTGCAACTCCAAGTCATGTAGATAGGCAGTAACGTTTCCCCATCTCATTTTGAAGGTTTGGATATCTGAATGACTATCACGCAGAAGTAGTAATCTATCCACAAAATTTATAAATCTATTGAATGAGACAAAATCATCATCATCCCAAATATAGGAGTCGTCTATTCTTAAAGTAGGTAGAGAAGCCCAAAGATACCTCCATCTTCTCGAGAGAGTGCAGGTTTGTAAACCATCTGTAATGTCAAGGAAAGAAAATATGTGATGAATTAACGCATCTATAATTCACTGATTCTATCCGTTGTATCCATGGTTTGGAGAACAAATTTCTGTTGATAGAATCCAAAGATTTCTACATTGGAGCTACAGACGATTTTAATCAAGATTGATTGAATGAGAAAGTTGATCTGTTACAGGACTCGACTCTCACTTATATACTTAGCATTCCTATAGCTCTCACGTGTGATAACACACACTTACAACTCCCCTCTCACCTCACACAACTCACACAAGTACATATGCTATTATCCTCCCTCAAGCTCAAGGTGGCTTGAAGGACAATTGAGATTGCCTTACACAACTCGCACAAGTACATATGCTGTTACCGAGCCTTCTTCCGTGATCCCAATCAAGCTAGGTCTTCGCCCATTCCATTATCAGCGTATCTTCTGAACAAGGATTCCACGAGTCCATGAACAACTCCAAAATAAAAATACCCCTTTCTCCAAAAGTGTCACTCTTGGAATCTGAAGCCTGGGATGTTCCAAGAGTAGCTGAGATTGCCAGAAGCCTGGGATGTTTTGCAACAATTTCAGCAATTTCCTCCAGCAACTTCTTGGGATAAACAGATCCAGTTGGTTTGGACGGGGAACATAGAATAAGTACCCTTGATTTCTCAGTGATTTTAGCGTTCAACAGCTCTGGGTTTACTAAGAAATCGTCAGAAATGAGAGTAGGAACAATCATAGGTTCAACATCAGCGAATCTTGCCATTTCTGGGCAGCTGACCCAAAAATGGGCCATTAACTTTAGCTGGCTGCTAGAGCTTTCTAATCCAATCAGACAGTCCCATTGCTTGTCCAGCTCATCAACATTTGTAGCAGAAAGAATGATCACATTTTGGCATTTAATCAAAGGGATCAGTAGCATTTCATGGTGCAATAGTTCAGTGATACCTTCAGGAAACTGAGCCATCTCATTACGATCCCCATTGCACTGGTCTCCAGTAAGATGCCTGAGATACTCTTCAAATTCTTCATCAGGAGCCGTACGAACTCCAAAAGCTTTTGCAATGCCTGCCATTGAGACATTTGAATGCAAAGAGCCCACACCTCCAAATAGAAACACCATATCTGCAGAAGACTTCTGACGTTCAACTTCTTCAGCTACATAATCTATATCATTGCGAAACACAACAGTATGCGATACAACCCAACCTACAAAGTGTAGCTTTTTGCATAACGATGGTCCACTAGGTCCTCGACAGTGCCGAACAAAATCTCATCACCAACAGAGATGATTGAGGCTGTGAGAGTACCCGAGGAGGTCTCGTCAATGCACAATCTGTATCATATATGCTCCCTATTGAAGTATCATCCTTGTAACTAATTTTGAGTGGGATACACAGCCACATCAAAGTGTGAAGCATAGGAGCAGACCATTTTCTTTTGTGTATAAGTTCATCTAAGCAGATGACAATAATACCAGCAAAACATAGTTGAAAAATGACAAGAGTTGCATTTCCAACACCAAGCTAGCCAACACTACCGTTAATTCCAGAAAGAACAGAAGTAACAGCTTCACCAACAACTATAAAAACACCAAGATCAGGACTAAAAGATGAAACGCCAAAAGCTTTTGCAATGCCTGCCATTGAGAAATCTGAATGCAAAGAGCCCACACCTCCAAATAAAAACACCATATCTGCAGAAGACTTCTGACGTTCAACTTCTTCAGCTACAGAATCTATATCATTGCGAACCACAACAGTATGCGATACAGCCCAACCTACAGAGTGTAGCTGTTGAAACGCCTAACTAAGATAAAATTTATAGAAAAGAACAATAGGGTGTATACTGAGTATATACAAACTCAACAATGAGAACTTCAAAATGTATGCCAGTACACACATCAACTCCAATTCGAAATCCAAAAACTGAAACATCATTAGAAATCGCAAAATGCTTCAACACCGCAGTGAGGACTGCCTTGAAATAAGAATTGAGATTGGAAGAATGAAAAATGAACTATTAAGCACCATGTGCAGTATCATTTTAACCACAAACTCTCAACACTTCTCCTGAATCCAATTGAGTGGAACAACATTAACTTTTCGCCTAAATAGACCTTGGTGTAGCAGACTAGAACATGCTCAGACCCTTTCGGCATCAGGAAACAAGAACAGTAGATTTTGATCAAGAAATCAGATGGAAAAATAACCTAATTATGATGTAAATCTTTGGTTGAAGAAGAAACTGGATGTTGCTGAAGTAGTGGTATAGAAATTGAACACATGAGATTAAGTATGAAGTAATCAACATAATGAGATTAAGATTGCCATCATAGACCCAATTTGAACAGTTGAGGTTGAAGAATCAAAATTCATACCAAAAATGAGAAGAAATCCATGAATCCAAGAGCACAAGTGAGAAAATCAAATTTCATACCTAAGAATCATGCTTGATCCTATTTGAAGACGTTGCAGCAGAGATCAAGATCAAATCTAACTTCTCAGCAATGTCTGGAACAAATCTTCATATACAGAAAACCTTATCAAAAACTTCAATGTAGAACAGTATTACAAGAAACCTTATCAAACTTCAATGTAGAATAGGAATGCAAGAAACCTTATCAAACCTAATTGTGAAAACTGAAAAACCCAATTCAATTGAAGATGAAATAGAGGATTAGTTGAAGATGAATAACTTTTGAATATGAAGAAGAAAAATGAACTATTAAGCACCATGTGCAGTATCATTTTAACCCACAAACTCTCAACACTTCTTCTGAATTCAATTGAGTGGAAAACAAGGAAAACAAGGGTTTAAGAGTTTATAAACCAAACTCAAGCCACAAACCCATCCGGAATAAAACACAAATTAACCATAGAAACATGATTTAAGCAACCCCCCCCCAAAAAAAATAAATAAATAAAATAAAATAAATAAATAAATAATAAATAAATAAATAATATTAAAACCCTAATTTTTAAATGAGCATACTACAACCATTTTCTGAAGTTGGGGTTCATCACGTTCACATCAGAATAAGAAGAATCATCAAGGAAACAAAGAAGGGAAGCAAGTATAAATATTAGAGTTCAAAATGTTTACCGATTTTCACGAATCATGCTCTACAAACGCTGAATTGATGAAGAACACAGAAATATTTGAATCTCCTTAACGATTCTTTGATGAAGAAATACTGACTATCAACTATTTTTCTCCCATTGTTCTATCCTCTTTCACTCGCTGCAAAGTGGTAAAGGTAAAAACCTAGAAAATAGTTGCATTCGTTTTTCAAAAGCATTAATCAGTCGATAATCGATTCCAACCGTCCATCGTTAGATCAAGTGAGATTGATTATTAACCGTTCAAGCGGTGTTCAAGTTTTCACAAAACCTCCTTCCAACGTGTTATAAAGTTGGACCCACCTAGGAGTAAAAATGGTTCTGCAGATCCAAAAAAGCAAGAATAAGTAGGGGTGCACAAAGTTCGGTTCAGTTCGATTATTTGCAGAGCCGAATATCTATACTCCCCTAGGGTCGGTTCTCTACCTGTATACATGTACTCTGTACCCAATATTTTCGGTTTGGTTCTGGAACCGTATCCGTTTGTTCTGTTCGATTCCGATCTTGTACCTTTTTTTCCCCCTATTTTTTTGTATAGATACTTACATAAGGTGCGTATAAAGTTAACAAGATCGAACAAATAAATTTAAGATACAACCTTTCCTAATTACTAATACGATATCAATGTAACCTTTGAAAGATCATAAAACAGCAATGAAACAGTCTCTTAGATCGCCAAACGCTAGTAAATGACTTGATGACACTCCCTACATATTTCTCAATAATCTACTATAAAAAAATAAATAACAACCAATGTTAAATTTGCAAGACTTTATGTAAAAAAAGTTAAACTCAGACACTAAACTGTGATGAAATAAACAGTCATACATGCTTACAAGCAAGAGACATATTCGAAAATAAATTCCAGAATGAATCTACAATGCTGACCACCGACACCATTACAGTCACAACCTCCACCACCAGCACCACCTAATAAGCTAACTAAATTGGTTGATCATTTCGTCGATTAAGACATGTCATTGATTGCCAAAGAAATATCGAGGTGATTCCACAATCCTGACCACCACCACCACCACCAAATAAGCTATATACAATTCCCCAATCAGTTTTTTCAATAAAACATGTTAAATAGATCATAATGAAATCACAATTCTGACCACCACCACCATTTTGGTAGTCAGTCACTATATAGAACGGATAAACATAGAAGGAAGTAAAATTATTACTTACATTAACTAATCTTCTTATCCTCAAGAGAAATCCCTGCAAACATCAAATACACATAAAAACCCATCAAGATTCAAATCAAACCCCGTCTAGCTAAAAAAACAACTAAATTTGTCTGCTCATAAAAACTTTTATTAAACAACTAGATATTTAAACTATATTAACACATTTCTAGTCAAAAACTACCATAATCACTATAAATTTAAACCCTAACAATTGACCTAAAGGGCTACAAACCACACATATTTCAACAACAACAAAAAAACCAAAAGAATTATCTAAATAAACAACAAGTAGAGTAACTAAAAGATAACATATTAACAAGATGCTAGTGTAAGACAAGGCATTCAAAGATAACATACATACAAATACATACAAATTTGCCAACCAAAACCTGAAATTTAATTAGATGGAAAAAAAGATTAACTGTATGAATCATACAATGAAAAAAACAGTGAAATTGCTTAGTTAAAACCACAACACAGTGGAATTGCCAACAATTGCACTATCACAATGATGGAAAAAAATGGGCAATTCAGAAAATTCCATGAATGAATTCATTAGTAACAGTATAAACATGGAGCATGGATATTTGATAATAAGTCGTACTTCCATCTCATTTCCTATACAGAGACAACAAATTGACAAATAAAAACAAACTAACCAGGACCTGAAATGCAAAGCAATGCTGAATTCATACTACAAAGAAAGTTGCAACTACAAACCAAAACCCCCACATTAACTAGCTAAATCACTCAAGAAAGCAATTTTATTCATGAAATTCTCTAGTTCATCTTCTGACCCTCTTTAAGAAAACCTCATTAAGAATCCAACCTCCACCTGAAACATAGATAGAGTACATACCCAAACTAAAAAACTTAGGGTTTCATTTTCATGAAAAAACCCCAAAATTTTAAAAAAATAATTAAATTAAACAATTTAAATCAAAATCAGAAGTAAGGAAATAGAAGCAATCATAAAACGAACCATCAAATTACTTTATTATTACTGGTTAAATCAGTTGATATTTCTTTATTTGTTGGCGAATCCCTGAAATTAGTAAAATAACCAAAACCCAATCATAACACTATCTCAATTCTTCCATTAAAGTATAAAACCCTATCTCCTTAAAAAATAACGATCAATTGCAAGAAAATACAGTACAAAATCATATTGAAAAACATAAATCTATTACAAAATAATGATTTTAGAATGAAAGTATACTTTAAAAGTTACACTGCTCTTGTATTTGTGATAGAAACAATCTTTATTACTTGATATAAGAAGAAGGAGAAGATGAATAAGAAAACCAGGTTTTTATTTCTTCGTTGATGAAGAAGTTGGTACTGGTGGTGGTGATTGATGGAAGTGGTGATGAAGAGGAACAGGAGAAGTCGAGAAGAAGTGGTTCACTGGTTCTGCATACTAGGAGAAGACGTGAGTGAAAGTGATTAAGGTAACTTTGACTTAGAAATAGACGTCTGGGATTAAAATTCTACTATCTAATCAACGTCTCCAAAAAAACGGTACATTCGGTTCGGTTTCGGTCGGTTCTTAGGTAGAACCTGTACCTGGTACCTGGGTATAGTCGGTTCCCTGTTTTTGTACTTGTACCCGTTCTGATCTCCTCGGTTTCGGTCTGGTTCGGGTTCTGTTCCGTTGGTTCTGGTTCGGTCATTCGGTTCCGGTCGGTTCCTATACAGCCCTAAAAATAAGTTGTTCTAGTTTTGAATTTTATGATAATTTTCATCCTGATATAAATTCTTGGATCAGTAAAGAAAGACATTATGTAACCTAGTAATTATCCTTAATAAAATATAATTTTTGAATCAAAGTTTCATGTTTTGGCTATAGCCTTTACGTGTTATAACTGCAAAGAGTCATGAGGAGGATGAGAAGTATTTGAGGATGGATTTTTCGAGTTTTTCTTCAGCAATAAAAAAATCTTGCGGTTCAGTGTTGAAGGGTCCAGCGTTATAGAAAGGCTTTGCACTTGCAGCTCTGCATTTGGCTTGAGACAAATGCACGTTGGAAGTTATCATGCATGTAGCTCTAATCGCTGAGCAATACATTAGAATCGATTCACGACTTTAGTTTATTTTCTTAAAACTTAATCGATCATTAGTTTTAAAAAAAAAAACTAAAACCTAATTTATTTACTTTTCTAATTAGTTTTTTTTTAATTTATATCTAAATTTATATGAGATAATTTTTTAGTTTTCTAATAAATTATATGATTATATGAAAATCCTTTTATTATTTTTTTCTTAATCGTTTTTTACTTACAAGTTAAACGAAAAAAAAAAAAGAACGAAGAGAAGAATATCATTATTATTAGATACGCATATTTTATTCCATTTATAGTATGCATATAGTTTGATTATAGTAAATATACCCTTTGTTTTTGTGATTTGGTTGCATTCTCGTGCATGCATAGTTCGAATATATATTAATCTAATCAATATATTCAGCTATACTGATTTGAGTCTACTAGTTTATTTTGACCCGTTTTCCAAACAGGCTATCTATTAATGATTTGATACATAATGGGGTTTTTGTGTATACAATGAGATAACATGCAGTTTTGGGATCTATTATACAAACGGATCGTTTAATCCTCTATTTATCTAATCATGTTAACTAAGATTAGGTTTTCCAAAATTAATGATGCAATGATGCAGTGAGTGTAACGGTATGTATTAACATATAATTTATTATATTATTTTATTTTTAATCAAACACATAAAATTTTACTTTGATACATGGGTGATCAATTTTTCCGAATATGATTGATTTTCCTTTCTTATTTATTTTTTTTCACAGAGAAAGAAAATAAAATCCGTCGAACGATGGTTTACAATTTCAATTCCCCTGATGAAACTGTAATCACCAAAAATTGGTGTTATCAAAGTTTAATTGTTTTTACGGTAATTATCCGTCAACCATAAAATACATTTACCATATGCGATGACTAAAACAAGTTATGTCATTGATACGATTTTGGTATATCGCTTAAACCATTCAGTATTGGTTTTCTATATCGATTATGCGATATGAGATGTAATAATTGGTGTTCCCTAATTATTATTATTATTAGCCAACATGGTTTGAAATTTTTCGTCGATTCGGAAAGAGTGACGCAAATCATAGGTTTACAAAAGACCTTTATCCACCAAATATGATTTTATCTGATAATAAATCATTGGTTGCTATTCCCTTTAAGCAACCATTCATCAACCATAAATTTTCCCCTAATAAGAAAATAATGATAGTAGCTTCATTATTTTTAAAGACGTTCTTTCTCTATTAATCCTATTGGGATGAAATATCTCTATGGTCAAACCAATTGCAAATATCAATTAAATAGGAAATTGTTGTATCCTTGAAAAATATTGAATAATTTTCTTATGCTAATAATCTCCAAAATTTGGTTTTGTTCCACTTGTAGTTCCTTGTTAGCAAATATCATTAGTCCTTGTAGTTCCTTATTTTCATATAGAAGTGTCCATAATTTTATTCTCAGATGAATAATTATCTTGATGATAAGCTTGTCTATTAACTAGACTATAAATTTTGTTTTGATGCTTATTTTCTAAAATCACATAATTGAGTTAACATCCACAAAGACGTCAAAAGTTGTACTCTTTTTCCTTCGTTTCGGGTTTTGTCCCATGTGATTTTCCTGATAAGATTTTAACGAGGCAACATTTTGTTGACGTTGAATTTTCATTCAAAATGTTGATATTGTGTTTTTTTCTTCCTTCGTCCAGATTTTGTCCCATCGGGTTTTACTGGCAAGGTTTTAGTGAGGCAATTTAATTCGACAATATCCAAGGGGGAGTTGCATATTTTTGTCTATTTAGTGGATGCCCACATTTGATTAGACCAAATCAACATAACCACCTCCTTGGATTTTGGATTTCTTCTGAACCACATAAGGTTTAGTCAAAAATATTATTTTTTTGTTCATGTATGGTAATATTTTGGTACGTTGGCACTTTGATGAAGAAACTATATCAACTAATTCTACAAATCATCTCAGAGAAACTAAAAATCCAAGACGCAAGTCCTCAATATACTTAAAGAAGCATGAAGACTCGAGAAAACTACTACTAGAATACTAACACAAAAAAAGAATTCATCAACTAGCTATTTCATGCATTCGAGAAATTCGTTCACCTAAATTGGGAAGTATCGACTCAAAGATTTATAATCCAAAAATTTAATGAAGTATTTATTAGTGGGAGCGCCATCATACGAGGTGCATTCTACTGGACTTATCGCGTTGTCTTTTTCCTTTGTCAAGGTTTTTTCCCACTGGGTTTTCCTTGTCAAGGTTTTAACGAGGCATAGTGAATTATCTTGTTACTGGTCGAACGCCTTAATATTGGTGTAAACAAGATCGTTCTAGGTTTTTAGCCTGGGTAAAGCATTTCTTTTGGGACGATCCTTATCTGTTTAAATATTGTCCAGATCAGATTATTAGGAGATGTATACCTGAGAGTGACCATACCAGTATTATTTCATTTTGTCATGATCATGCTTGTGGGGGTCATTTTAGTACTAAGAAGACTGCTACTAAGATATTGCAGTGTGGATTATACTGACCTTTGTTGTTTAAAGATGTCCACAGTTACTGTATTGCTTGTGAGCGTTGCCAGAAGTTAGGAACCATTTCCCGTAGAAATATGATGCCTTTGAACCCTATTTTAGTTATTGAGGTCTTTGATGTGTGGGGAATTGATTTTATGAGTCATTTTCCTAATTCTTTTGATTATTTTTACATCCTTGTCGTTGTAGACTATGTCTGAAAATGGGTTGAGGCGCTTTCGTGTAAAAACGAACGACCACAAGGTTGTGGTCCAGTTTTTAAATGATAACATATTTGTAAGTTTTGGTACACTGCGAGCTATAATTAGTGATGGAGGGTCACACTTTTGTAACAAACCTTTTAGTTTCTTGATGAAGAAATATGGTATTACTCACAAGGTAGCTACCCCATATCACCCCCAAACTAGTGGACAAGTAGAGGTTTCCAACATGGAGATTAAATATATTTTATAGAAAACAGTTAATCCTAATAGGAAAGACTGGTCATTGAGGCTTATTATTGCCTTATGGGCTTACCTTACTACGTTTAAGACCCCCATTGGAATGTCACCTTATCGTCTAGTTTTTGGAAGGCATGTCACCTGCCCGTCGAGTTAGAACACATAGCATATTGGGCTATAAAGCATTTTAATTTTTCACTTGATAAGGCAGGAGCTCACAGGAAGCTCCATCTCAATAAGTTGGAAGAGATTCAGAAAGATGCATGTGATAGTTCTAGGGAGTATAAGAACAAAATGAAACTTGTGCATGATAGAAATATTTTAAGAAAGTCATTTTCTCCAGGTCAAAAAGTTCTTTTGTATGATACTCGTTTGCATCTATTTCCTGGGAAGTTACACTCTCGGTGGACCGGTCCTTTTGTTGTTCACACTGTTTTTCCTCATGGTGCTATTGAGACTGAGACTCAAGATGGTAGGAGTCCATTCAAGGTTAACAGTCAGAGATTGAAACCATTTTTAGATCTTTTTTCTACAGGTGATGTTGAGGAGGTCCCTCTAGAGGACCCTGTTTACCTTGATTGACCATCAAGGTTGTTTTTGTACATTAGTAGATTTTTGTAAGTTTTTGTTATTCGTTTTTAGGTTTTTATTTTTTGTCTTATTCTCCATAGAAGGATTGTTACGATTCACCCAGGTATTATCTTTCTAAATTACTTCTTTATTCCTCTTGTTACTTACCTATTGGTACCGCTCTTTAATTTGAAACATTGAGGATATTGTTTGGTTTAAGTTTGGGGGTAAGGGAGAACTTTTAGTACAATAAAAAAACTCTAAAATTTAGAAACTTGTGAACAATCCAGGATGACACTAACCATTCTATAGATGGAAAATTATCTCTTTTTATATAGGAATTGGTGTGCCCAGCTAAATGGTCTATTCATAAAAGGACAGAGCTCAGTTGTTATAAATACTACGATAGTCGTCACCATATCTCGGAGTCTATCTCAACCATATCATCTTCTCTTTTTATTTTTACAATTTTTCTTTTGTGTTTCTCTAAGTGATTTGGTAGGGCGCCAATATCGAATTATTATCGCCGCCAAGATAGAGTGAGTGTTTGAGATAAAGCCCCATTTTTGTATTTTATTTATACCATTATTCAAAAAAGAAGAAGAAGAGAGAATCGAGTATTGACACTTTGATAACAATATGTGTGTTTTCTCCTTGTCTCTGTCGCCTAAGCAAGCGTGGAATGCAGGATCCATGAGAACTATCATATAAAATGCTGATAAAGAGCATGCGCTTGGATTCATTTGATCCAATCATGTTGTCAGTAGATTTAATAATATAAAGATAATTGTTTTATTTTCAATAAATCGACCGCTGGGGCCCTTATATATACCAGCTGAGTCGATATTAGCATAGGATTAAGACCAGTGGGAGCGTGTCTCAATCCATTAGGATTCATCCTGGCACTGACCTTCAGACAGATATGGGAAACACCGTTCACCTTAGTCAACATGCGCAAACTTCATCATCTCCATATCCATCTTCTAAATATTTTCATGTGATTGAACTTTGATAGATTCGGAGTATCGTCGTCGAACGACTATCTAAGTAGAGGTTTGTTTTCTTATATATGAATTTTAGTATGCTGAGTGCCAAATCGTGTACAACAATTGGACTCATATAAGGTAATGATTTCCATAGCCGAAGAATTCAGTATGCCAACTAAATAGCTTGTTTAGTGTTTATCCTCAATCGTTCACAAGTAACTAAAATTTGGAGTAAAGGTTTTGTGGGTATACCTCTTGTGAACTCTCATGAGACTAAAACTCATACGATAGGGACACCTATGGGTTTAAAGGCTTGTTGCACATGCTAAGTGCAATCGCGATGCATGTGAAAGTGAGTTATGATTGTTATTTTATTTTTAGATTAGATTTTCTCGAGGACTAGCAAATAATGAGTTTGGGGGTATCTGATAGACATATTTTTGTGTCTTATTTGTCATATATTCTCTATTTTGTTAGCACTTATTTTGTACTTATTATGGGTTTTTATGTCTTTGTAGGTATTTTTGAGAAATAAACATTTGTGAAATGATTTAAACAGTGTTAAAGGCACCTAGAGAAATTGATAAAGGAACCCATGAGAACTGTTAAAGTCACCCACCAAATTACTAAGGGCACTCTTCTTCTTTGTTTGAAAATTGAAATTAGGCGAGAAACTTTGAAACTGAACCTGCGAAGTTTTCTGGCAGAGAATTTGATGCGATTTTCCCGGAGATTATCATTGGGTTGGATTTTTTTGGGCCTGTTATAACTAAATAGGGTTGGTAATGGATTTTGATTCGAAGGAAAATATTTGCATCATCAATTCTCGGTAAAACATGGCAAAAAAAGAATATCTCGGGTTTGTTAGGGTTTATTTGGGAAGCTACGTGGGGTTTGGAAGGTGGTATCAAGTTATCTGAATGAAGAGACAACTTTAACACGTTAATTACAAGAGTTTAAGGCCGTAAAACACGCTGAAAAATCCAAGTTGTTACCGGAAAAGTGAGTTCTTCTCTGTTTCGGAGTTATGTGATTTTTAATGTGTTTTAGATTGTTTCTTTGGGTCCTTATCGGTTAATAAGGGTCATTAGGCTTTATTAATCCTATAAATAACAAAGATATGGAAGAAAAAAATCATAGAGGGTTGAGCCAAAAAATTCAGGGAGAAAAGTTAGTTGCAGTCGAGTTGGAGAAGAAGAAGAACATACAACGTCTATATACAGTCGCAAGCATATTACCTTATCTACTTCACCCAGAACCTATATTTTATTCTTGTTGTTATCCTTTCTCTTTAGCAACGCAAAGAACAATCTCCGCAACAATTATATTCGTATCAGTTTCCTTGAGTTATTATTTTTCTTCATCTTGTAAACACTTTGATCCATGAATTATTATTTTGAGAGAGTGATTACTATGAGGAGCTAAACCCCATTGCTGAGGCGATGAAGGAAGCCATCTTTCCAATAATAAAGTGGTGTATTTTTTTTTAATTAATTTTTGCAATTCTTTTTATGATTTTTGCCTTGATTTAAAATTGAAAAAATAATGATTTTTATTAAATGGTTGTGATTTCTTTTGATGGTTCATGCTTATTCTAGGGCTCTTGGTATTCCATGCTTTGGATTTACACCTATTATTTTGAAAATCTACTTTTGACAATGTTGTAGAATCAAATTGAATGTGTGAGTTCCAAAATTATTATTCTTAATTGAATCACTCAAAAATTGGTTAATGGTGGAATTCTTAGTCTTAGTTTTCTTTATATTCTTTAATCAACTTTTAATTGAGTTTTCTATTTTAGTTTTTTAATTAAGTCTGAAATAAATTTTCATAAGTCCTAGCGAACAAACTATTTTTACCACTTTTCTAAAAGGATCAATGACGCAAGTAAGATCCTTATGGCTGAAAGGATCATGAAGGTTATCTAATTAAGTACTGGTGCTATTAATTGCTGCCAGATGCCACCAGTGCTTGAAACGGTAATCAAGTCAAAGGAATAAGGCTCATAGAATTGCTTCCGATCTCAATACACAATTTCCCACAAGCTCTCAGAAATACACTAGTAGAAATATTCAATGGTATATATATGGAATAGTAGTGAGGTTGACAATTTCACAAAAAATTTAAGATTGTTCAGATAAATTAGCTGCACGAAGGGTGTAAACAAGATTGGTAAGGAACTTAATCAAGAAGCTCCTGGAATTTGGCATATGATGTGACAAGTTTTTTGTGTTGAGATACCTGTAAATAAGAGTATGCCACATTACCACCTGTAATGTGCATTGTGCACATTACGCCACCTGAGATATTAATAAGGGATTAATCGTGGGAGAGTTTTCCAAAATCATTTAAAATCTCTGTTAGTGGTGGGAGATTTATAAAAAGTCTCTTAGAATACCTAGAAAACCCTTATTAGCCGTACGGGAGTCTGTTGAAAACTTTTAAAATCTCTGTTATTAATTTTTTTTTTAAAATTCTAATTAGTTTATTTTTTAGGGATTTTTAGGGAATTTTGTGACTGTTTTTGTTTTGGTAAAAATCTCTCAAAAAACAAGAGATTTTGAGGGAGATTTTGAGAAAAAAATTATGATGCTTATCACTTGTTTGTCAGTGGGAGTCACCGATCAAAAGAAGAAATAAACAACACATACGATCTCAAATAGTGTTGATACAAAGGAAACATTGGATTAGGGCGAACATATAGTTGCAGTTTGATCAGTACCATACCTGATCTACAAAACACATAAGCCAATAATTTATCATTGTTTAATTGGAAACTTGGTATAGGCCATCTGCTGCACCTTCCCCAGATTCTAAACTATAAATGGATCATTTTAACACACATAACATACCCATTTTAATATACAATGGTCTTTCTCGTGTAGATTACTTGGCAATGGCTAGAAAA
Source organism: Papaver californicum (assembly GCA_023531435.1). Taxonomy (NCBI): domain Eukaryota; kingdom Viridiplantae; phylum Streptophyta; class Magnoliopsida; order Ranunculales; family Papaveraceae; genus Papaver; species Papaver californicum. The sequence continues at coordinate 352,624 of JAJJMC010033707.1, read as the reverse complement.
GATAATTTGTAACTATCGTTGGGTATGTTCTGTGTGTTTCTCAATTAAATGGAAGCGAAAGAAATGCTTGATTTGTTGGGTGATTTTATGTGATGGCTAAAGTTATGAATAGTACTCCGCCTACAGTTGTTGAGCGTTTGTACTCCGCCTAAAGTTGTTGAGTATGCTATGCTACCCTAGTTTCATTCGGTCCATAATAAGTATTTGCCCAAGGGTGTCCACAGTCATAAGACCAAACCTAAAAATCAAAGAGTAAAAGTTTTACTCTTTGATCCGGCCCAAACACTACGGGTTAACGACTAAAAATGATCAGACGGTTGTCTAGTATAATGCTTGTAGTTGGGAGGACGTCTGGGTATACGTTTGTTGAGACGGAAATACGTCTAAGAAAACGCTTGTGTGGGGCGGATAGTTAGTTGAACGCTTGATAGGAGGCGGTAACGAAAATTACGCCTGATGATAGACGAACTACTACACGCACGCCCCAGAGACGGGCGCTTTACTAGACGAACGCCTGATGGGGCGGTTTAACAGGCATATGCCCGATCAATTGTCTACACGTGCAAGTGCATCGTGTGCGGGAAAATACGGTCGTGCAGCTAGCGTACCGCTTGAAGAACCGGGCGGATCCGTAGACGAACGCCTACAAAACCAAGCGGACGCTTGGATCAACGCCCCATCAGACGGACTTCTTCTTCTCCTATTCGGTTCATTTTCTCCTGAACCCTCTTGAACCCTCTTCACAGACGAACCTCCAATCCACCGCCAACGTTTGAACCTTTGATAAACCCATCTCTCCCTCCAAACACCCAAAAACTAGGAAGATTTGATACAAGTGGTATTATTTCAAAGCAATCAAGGTAATAAAATTATACTTTGATATTAATTGTAATTGCTTTCATAGGTTTAGATTATGATTTGTTATTATGTTTTGTAAATTAAATTTGTTTATATGTTCTAACCATTCCATGCTCATTGAACCATTCATCCGACGTTCATGACCTCTTGCTGGATAATAGAATACTATGTTTCGACATAGGGTTAAATCTTCCTCTATGGTAAGATTCTCTGCATTAAGGTTAAAATTTTCGTAAGCCATAATTATGAAAATTAGAGATTATAAGTCTTCTATGAAATGTGAAAGTTGTGGATTTGAAATGTGAATGAAAGGTATAAATTTATTTATAGGTATATCAGAATACAAACCAAAATATAGTCGTTGATCAACGGTAACAAATCATCGAGACAACCAGGCGTACTCATAGACGCACGCCTATAACCAGGCGGAGCATCAGACGCACGCTTGAAGTGGGACGGAGCCTTAGCCTTACGCCCTGTCAAGGAGGATCTCTAGCATTACGCTTGAATGGGACGGTGATTTGGTTACCGCCTGTTAGTGGGCGTGATCCTAGACGCACGCTTCATCAGGCGTAATCTTGGGTGAACGCTTTATCAGACGGAGTTTTGGTTAACGCCCGTGTTTTGAAGCGTTATCCTAGACAAACGCTTGCCACCAGACGGTTAACTACACAAACTCCTAGAACCAGATGTTTAGTTACATGCAGTTGGTTTGGTCTGGAAATCAAACCATTTTTAGTCGTGAACAGTACCAAATCCGAACCATAGACTATAAATGCTTGTCCATTACGCTACCCTTTTGATTGACCAAAGACCAGATATGGATTTGGTCCGTCGTTTGGAAGTTCTAAAAGTGCATATATATATATACGCTAGACGTGAATACAACATAATCACATTTGAACGTATCGAGCTAATATGTTCACACGAAATGACGATTGTAAATGGAGAGGATCCATTGACTATGCTTGGTTGAAAGCTATAGACCATAAGCGAGTACCATACTTGATTTAATTCATAAAAAAGGCAAATGCAAAGATTTTAATCTAAGTCCGTAACAATCGATCATCATTTTTAATTATTGTTATTATTTTTTTAATTTGAACTCTCCCACCAAACTCTTTCTAATAAAATCTCCAATACTTTCTAGATTCTCCGGACTAAAAGCTCCTAGATTATCCTAATCTCCCTGGATTCATCTATACTTCCTTCAAATCCCTAGAGGGATAAATACATTAAAAACCCTTAAATTTTCCCACGACTAACCCCGTATAACGTTACTGAAGCAGAAAATTTACCGAAGTAAAACATAGAAGATTTTATGGATTCCCAATTTACAGAAATTTTAGTTTCTAGAGTTATTTTAAAATATAATACTCCCTCCGTTTCAGGAAAAGAGTTACTTTTCCTATTTGCACAATTGTTAAGGCAAGATGAGAGAGAATAACTTTTATAATTTATTTTCAGATTTACCCTAACAAAAAGTTTAATACTCCCTCCGTTTCAGGAAAAGAATTACTTTTCATATTTGCACAATTGTTAAGGCAAGATGAGAGAGAATAATTTTTGTAATTTATTTCCAGATATATCTTAACAAAAAGTTTAATACTACATATATCTTTATAGTGAGAATAATAACATTTTTTAAAATAATAAGGGTAGTTTTGAAAGTTTGTATATTGAAAATGAAAGTAACTCTTTTGTTGGAACAAAGATTTAAAGAGAAAGTAACTCTTTTCCTGAAACGGAGAGAGTATTACATATATTTTTATAATGAAAATAATAACATTTCTTAAAATAACAAGGGTAGTTTTAAAAGTTTGTTATGTTGAAAATGAAAGTAACTCTTTTCCTGAAACGGAGGGAGTAGTTCATACAACGAGCACCACATTTTTCTCATTTTTATTCTTTTCTTTGGCATGCCATAGATACTATATATAAAGTTATGATATGAAAAGATTTAGGCGTTAAATGTCGCCTACGATTGAATCTGAGGTTGAGACACTTGAAGAAGCACTAGGATATGTAAGTAGCATCTCTTTGAACTCCATCAATTGCACAGCTCTATCAGGTGAGTCTGTTTTATAACAGAGAAGCATTACTTTCTCCAAGGCAATGGCTTTCTTCAACAAAACTTGCACAAACTTGAGTCAGTGCAGGCAAGGAAATGACGACGACCCTACTATCCAATCGCCTCATGTGTTGGTTCTATATAACTTTATCTAAACATCACAAGAAAATGAAAATAAAAATTACACAAAGAAAAAAGAAAAGTTATAATAAAACCAGTAAGTACGTTCGTAGTGATGAAACTTGTACCTGCTCTACTGTTAAGAAAATAGATTCGATATTAGGGGATATCTTAACAAAGTATGCTATCGCATTCATGCAGTTTCTTGACTCCCATGTTTCAACCTTCGAAAACCCGTAGATTACTGAACTGAAACTAGGGGTCACCTAGCAAGTCGAAAGATCCCGAGACAGCCTCGGCACATACAGGAAGCAAAACAATAGTTGAAAACTGAGATAACATCGTAAATACCTCGTACCATAAATTTATAGAGTGAAATATAGCAAATCAGTGCACATTAAGAAAATAATAAATTATTTAAAATACTTTTTATACGTCAAACTAAATGACTTTATAAAGATCCATACCTCGAGGAACCCAGATGAGGACAATGTAAGATCTGTCACGTTGACCGCTCTTATAAATTTTATCATCCGAGCACCGTACAATTCTTTGACCTCTGTAGCAAGCTCTCAAAAGGTTTTCGGCATTTTTAGTGTAGAATCATGACTCATTTGCAGTGTACAAAATAAACTTTGTAGCTAAGTACAAACGTTTTTTCCCTTCCCATATGGATAAAAGTAGGTAAACAGGAATTAATTCTAACTCCCACATGATAAAAAAAAGTAAAAGATCTCGAGAAGAAAAAGGTCCTATTTGACCGCTGTACATTGCTAACATCAAGAAATGGAACAGTCGTGAATCCCTAGTAACTGACCGGGCCGCTAAAGTAGCTAAAGTTGTGATGAATCCCGTTAATAAAATGGGTCCTATGGAAATTCCATCGATTCCGAGTCTCCAGTGAAAATCAAAAAAATTAATCCATTTAAAATCCTGTTCTAATTGAATTAATGGATCGTCCAATTGGAAATGATAACAGAATACATAGGTCGTTAGAAGTAGTTCCACTAGGCATATAGATATAGTATACCATCGGATGACCTTATTTCCTCTATGGGGGAGAAAGAAAATGGAAAAACCCGCGAATATCGGCAAAACAACAATTATTGTTAACCAAGGAAAATAATTCGTAGTAAAGACAAGATAAGATACACTTTGACCAGAAAACCCCGTACTCGAGAAAATAGCCTATTTCGATTTCGAGCACGGGGTTTTGTCGGTAAAGATAAAAAAATGGATTCAAGTTAAGCTTTCTGGAACGTATCAATAAGCTAGACCCATGCTGCAAGTTGTCTCATGCCATAAATAAACTCGGACACTCAAGAAATCTGTTGGACAAACGGATTCACATCTCTTACAACCCACACAGTCTTCTGTTCTTGGAGCAGAAGCTATTTGCTTAGCTTTACATCCGTCCCAAGCAATATCAGCAATTACCAGTGAAGAAAGGTTCTCTAGAGAATAATCTTATGACATAATCTTTGCTGACAAGGGATGTAAGATTTGGAGCACATCACTTGACAGTGACGTCATAGTCATCAATTGACTTACAGGTTTCCTAATTTTCCAATTCAAAGTGATTAAGACTAAGAGAAGAAAAATCGAACTTTAAACTGCAGTCTGTTAACACCAAAGACTCTAAAACTGGGCAGCTTGAGAAAAGCTTACTGGTTATGCTTTCATCGCCAATCAGCGAGACTCCCGTAAGTGCCAGATATCTTAGCCTGGGGAAATACATTGGAATATTAGGCAGAAGAAAGTCTGTCAACTCCCTACCAAATCCAGAAAACTTTAACTTTGTCAGTGATTTACAGGTGAACAAAAAGTCTGGTAATTTAATCATCTCTCTTAGAAACATAGTAACCATTAGCTCTTGAAGATTATGCTCAACAGCAGCCATGATCCATGTGGCGATATGAATTTGATACGGCGTACTTAAACTCCAAATGACTTAGAAAGTTACCAACGTTTGCCCATTTAAGTTTGAAGGTATGGATATCTCGACAGAATACAGGTTTGTATAACATATTTTATGTTAAGGAATGTAAAGATGTAATGAATTAACGCATCAGGTAAATAACTGATTCTATCTTCATTACCTTTCTCCACCCTTGATTTTGATCCTTCACCTAATCCAGCACAATGAGGAGCATTGTATTTTTGAATTTGCCATGAATTCAAAGTCTGGACCTGGATGGATTTGTGGGTCATCTTCTAATTCAGTGAAATCGTCGAACACTTTACCCTCATTGCCTGAACTTGGATTCCTGGATCGGTGGTGTTCTTTTGCAACAGCTCAACTTCATTTTCAGAAGTTGAAATTGAAAGCGATTCAGAAGCAGCATTGAGATTTGGAGGAGGAATTGAAGTATTCATTGAAGAAATAGACAATCGTTCCATCTGATTGGAACAAGGAGACTGAATAGAAACCCCATACCCATCGAGGTTTGATTGAAGAGAAGTAGACGAATTCAAGTACACTTTGAGATTAACATTCTAAGTATCTTCTGAATCTTTGTTATCCGAGATTTCTTCTTCAATAGATGATATGAACTCACTTTCATTACTTTCAACAGTGAAATGTACTACCAAATCATCGATATTATCTTGTTGATCTATCAGAGTCTCCTTTCCAATCTCATCAATTTCCATCTCCTCTAAAAAAATTCTTCTGAACTTTTGACTTGAGCATTCATATCAAAAGTTTTTTTTTTGTGGTGGACCGGTGTTCGATGAAAGTATGTGGGTTCAGTCACACAGTCCACATTAATCCATCAGGCGTGCACTCTCAGTTATTTTTTCTTTTTTGATAAGATAACCATGTAATTCAAGTTTTAAGTTCAGTAATTCTAATCTGACCCTTCCAGTAACCCTAACACACTTCCCATAATAAATTTACCTGCATCAAAACATATTGAAAATTCTAAAGAAGAAACTTAATTACTATGGAGCCGAGTGGACCGAGGAGAACAAACACAAGGGACTTCATGTCATCGTTGTGAAAAAAAAAATCTCATTCCGAAATCAGTCCCGAATCATCTTCTTCCAGAGGTTACTTTCATTCCCACCTTCTCAACTAATATTATACTAAAAAAAAAAGAGAGGAAAAAACCATCTTTGAAACACTAAGTTCATGTTCTGATTTGCTACAGAAGTAAAATTTATGATATTCTTGTTTGGGCTTCCGTTCATGGTCTTGTTGCTGGTCACAAATCAATTAATGGGTTTTGATCAAATTGGTGAATATTATCTCGAGGCATCTATAATAAAGTTAAAATAGAGTTATTAGGTTGTAAAAACCCATCACCCCTTATCAATCGTTTTTTTATAATGACAATTATACCTTTACTCAATTATAGTTCGTTTCAAGTTTTTGGGAGCCCATGAATTGGATTCTGAGGGAATGGGCCCAATTCCCCCGAACCGAACAACCGTATAAAACCCAAAATTGGATTACCAGGGAATCCGATTCGCTCAAAACAACTATTTTTTTTATTATACCCGTCTACGAGTGGAAAGAAATTCAATTCCGGAATAAAAACAAGGGAATTCTACCAAAATTACTAATTTAACCTTTAAACAAAACTAGATCTTCATTTCTCATTTTCCATTGTCTTCTGAAATCGAGAGAGAGTGAGAGAAGAAAAAAAACTAGACAGTGATGGAGATATTGCTATTCATTCTTCTTCTTTTTCTTATTCGACCATGGTTAGATTAAATTTTGTATGATTTCTTCAACTGCATCTTCTTCCTTAATAAACCCTAATTTTATCTTCTACCATTAAATTCTTCCTTTTTTTATCACAGATCCAAGGCAACTGCATCAGGTAAAATTAGGCTTTGAAAATGTATTTTTCACTATTTCTCTCTTTGTTCAGTTGTTAGGGTTTTAAATCTCTTTTGATTTTTGTTGCAGGGTTATAAATCTCTTTTGAGATCGTTCCACGTTAATTTTTGTTGTTATTTCAGGTATAATTTCTCAATCTCTTTCATTTAATTTGATTTCGATAGTTTGATATAAGTTTGGATTTTGATTTGTGTGTTGGGTTTATGATAAAATTAACTTATGAATGTGTGTTAATGTTAATGATTGTATATTAATATTAATGATTAAATGGTAATGTTTGATTAAATTATTAGTGTTAAAAATTAGTAGAGAAATCAGATTTGTGTGAGAGAGTTGGGTTTTTTGAGAGGAAGAAAAAGAAGTGAAGAAAAACTTAGGGTTTTTGAGATTTTTGTGATTAAAGTAACAAATAGATGATTCAATTGATGAAGGAGAACCTTATGCTACCAATACATAGCAAAACTTGTAGACAATGTTTAATCATTTTTTTTAAGTTGAATTCATCAAGAGATTGAATTTTTTCAATTTTTTCAGTCTTAGGTTCGGCTATAAAATTATCAGCCGAACTTAACACGCGAAGAACAGTTCAGATGGTAATTATAAAGTCGAACCTAAGTTTGAATTTAAATTTTTAAGTTCAGTTAATTCATACTTTTGCTTTTAGTACCCAAACTTGTAAAATATTGGGTTCGACTAGTTCGTACTTCTACTATTATTGGCCGAACTTGACATAGTTAGTTCATAATTGGTGACCTCCAGTGTAATGTTCGTCTACAATTTTTTTTTTCATTATCAGCCGAACCTTATAGTGTAAATTGATTAAACACATAAGTCATAGGTTCGACTATAAAACTTTCTTATCGAATCATCCGAACCTTGAAAAGGCAGTGTTCGGCTTCTATTTTATATATTGTAGCAGATGAACCTCTATGAGGTATATTTTTGAGGCCTACATAGAAAAGTTCGTCTACCAATTAGTTTATATTAATAACCGAACCTGACATATATTGTAAATTATTTATAAAGTTGTCAGGTCCGACTGCTATTTGGTTATATATTAGTAGCCGACTTGACTCTACCATACATAAAAAAAAAATCTTAAAAAAGTGGAGTTCTATTAAATACCATGATAATCTAACATCCAAAACATAAGAACGATAACATTAGTGTGTTATCTAGAAAATACACACAAAAAAGTACTAAATACTATAATAAACTAACAATCAAAACATTAAAGTATGTTTAACGAAATATATTCATTCATAGAGATCTCCTCCTTGACACCACCTACACGACCACTTCCATGACCTCTTTTGCCACCTCTGATCACTTTCACGACCTCTTTTGGTAGCTCCATGTCCTCTTTTATGACCTGCTCGAGGTTGGGGAGTTTTAACATTAAAAGAAGTTAATTCCATAGACCTCTTCTTCTTATTCCTTGAAGTTTCAGTTTTACCTCCGTCTTTAGTTTGATTCTTAATACAAAGTAGAAAATTTAATTAGTACATCAAACATATAAGGTTCGGCTAATAAAAAAAGAGTTCGGCTAAACAATGACAAAAGTTCGGCTACAAATAACATGGTTTGGATGAAAATATTGCACAATCGAAACAACCGAACTTAATGTTATCTAAACTATAGTCATGGTTCGGATAAAAATTTATTTTAGGATAACAGCCAAATTGTTCTTCTGAAACATAGAAAACTATGAACAAGGGTAGGTTCGGCTATTAAATCCTAGGGTTTTTGCGATATTTTTAGTCGAATCTACATCTGAAAACCCTAAAACCATCTATTAAATCCTAATCAATCGATCAAACAAAACAAAAACAATGAAAAATAAGATGGGTTTGTAGCAAATACCTTATGATAGACATTTTCGAGCAATCAGTGTTCTATTTTCGCTCTCCAATATCACTTACTTGCTTGATTGAATTGAAGCGGCAAAAGAAAAAAATCAACGAGGAAAAAGAAGAAGAGGTTTAGCTGCTGTGAGATTGGAAGAAAAAGGGTTGAATAGATTTTGAATTTCTTTTAATTAGATTTAGTATGTTTTAATTATATTGAAGGATGTTTATGTAATTTTAATTATATAAGAGTAACATAATAAATTAATGTCACGGGTAGAGACACGAATCAAGACTAGGACATCTCTTATAAACATTCAGTAGATAATCTAATCATTTTATATACCTCAAAAGTTTCATATATATACCTCAAAATAGGATTCAATTGGGTTATAAGCAGAATTTCGATTCAATCTAAAGTTTGGGGGAAAAATGTAAAAATCTTTTGAAACTTTAAACTTGAGAGATAATATGATTTATGTTAACAACGATGATTGATAGCGGTGGAAATTGCATATATCGAAGCTTTGTGTTGGTGGTGCTTTTGTTAATGGTGTACATGATTTTTTTCTTAACTGCAACTATTAGGTTATGTTTTTACGTTTTTTAATTAATAATTGAAACTGAGGACGGTGATCCATCATAAAAACACTATCTTTCTGCATATGTATAAAAAATCACTGATCCGTCACGATTGATAGATTGCGGTTAATTCTCGATATTCACGTTAGCGGTGGACTTGACTATGAAATTAACCGGTGGGACGAATAGAATTATAGTTTTAAATTCTAATAGTTCCACAAAAAAATATAGATCTCGATATAATCAAATGATCATGTTTGCACAACTTGGTAAATCTGTATCTATGAAGCAGGGGTGGTTATGGTCTAGTTTCTCGGACATTTTACAACAAATTTGACATTCCTCTTAAGTAATGAATACGATAAACAACATGGTCATATAATTTCAATTTTTATTACCACTTAAGGAGAGAGGTTTTGTCACTCAAAGAGCAGTGGGCACAGAGAGTCGTGAGGAGGATGATAAGGATTCGGAGGATGGGATTTTCGGAGTTTATGGTTCAGCACTGAATATGAGTTACGGCTCAGTGTTGAAGGGTCCAGTGTAGGACAAGAGGAAAACAATGAAGCCTCGATTGGAGATGAAAATGAGATAGATTTCTTGATAAAGCTATCAAGACGATTTTCTAAGCGCTATCAAGCCTGCACCTTCACATCATCATATTTATCCTTTACTTGGCCTGCACCTTCACATCATCATATTTATCCTTTGCTTGATAGGTCTGTTAAGTAAATGAACTTTTTGGGCCCTTTAGATATGCATTTTGTCATGAAGAAACTTCAGACGGGAAATACATATGGAAAGGCTTTGCAGCTCTCCATTTGGCTTGAGACAAATAAGCGAGCTAATTTTTTTAGAAAGAGCGAGATATCGCTAGGCTTGGTTTGCATGCCAAAATACACAGACTCAAAGTGACTGAGAACTGAGAAGTATCTCGATTCAATGCCTGAGACCTTCAGGTGGGGCACTGTAATAGTATTTTCTTGGCTAAACTATGTCATCAATGACAATAAATGAGGGACCGAGTTCCCACTTACATCCTTCAGTTGCAACCAATTAATGCTTTTGTGAGCAAATTTGACAAGAAGATATCCGACATCTTATTGATGTGAAGAATAGTGATGTTAAGGCGGATCCCTGTACTTAGAAGCTCTCAATATATATATGGACAAAAAATCACCTCACCACGTATAGGCATTGCAAGGCACAAATATAACAGAGTTTGTATTGTGGTAAATACTGAATATTTCCTCAGGCAATATTGGAATATTTGTCCACTCCATAGGATCAAGACAGGTGGAAAGCACTAGCAAGAGATCAACGGTCAAGTTTAAATTGGGCATTTAATGCGCGAGCAGAACGGTCAGATCAACCGTCTGCAGTGAAAGGACAGATGACGAGCTACAATTTGACGAAACACAGAGGGATAACGACATTCATAGCGAGGATAAATAGACGAGCTGACCAGCGAAGTGATAACGAAGATAAACCCTTCAGCAGGAAAGCTACAATGAAGATTCCCTACGAAGACATCGAGTGAGCGAAGTGAGCTGTACCCAGTAAATATGATTGTAAATAATGTAAAAGGGGTTGAACATTCTGAGAGATTCATAGCATACTAGGATAGAAAGACTGAGAGCTACCCCGTACTGAGAACTTGTAATCATCATTCTATCACAGTGAAATCACTCCCATGGACGTAGTTTTTAAACCGAACCATGTAAATTGCTAGTGTCATCTTACTTGATATTACTCGTGAATCTTGATCACAAAATCTAAATTGACATAACAATTATTAGACTTAGGATTGCTTGAGTGTGTTGTGGGTTTTCCTGCAGCTACATTTTGGCGCTAGAAACAGGGACAAGACTAGAGGATTTATCATACTAGTGTTCTTGGTTCTTTCGAAAGAAGTATAGATCTAGAATTCTTTATAGTCCTTGTTTGAAAAAAATCAGTTGAACTTGGTTTTCTAAAAAAAGAGATTGTAAATATAACTTTCTAAGAGCAAGTCTCTGGAAAAGCAGAAATTTAAAAAGTAGAGGCCTCTTTGATATCTAAAAGTTAGGGTTTGAGTTTAACTTTGAAGTTTAAATAAAAAACTGAATCATTTTGTATTTTCTACGCCTTAAAGAGTTTTTCTACTTGTTTTTATACTCGTATCAACATATAGTTATAAATCTTTAAAAAACTGAGATCTTTACATCTAGGAGTTTTTCAGGAAAAAAAAAAACATCATTTTTAGTTCTTGATAAGTATGCATAAAAAATTCTTATTTTCCCAAAAAAAAGGTACTTTCAAATCAGTAATCACTAATATTAGATATTTTCTTGGAGATTTTTTCTCGGATCTGTTGAAGCAATCATTAGTTTTGAATATAAATTTAATATCTTGAGTTAAGTGTCAGATGTAGGGTTAGGAACTGATTTGTTTACATTATTAACTGGATCTACATTCAATATTATAAAATATAGGGTCCACTTGTAATAACTCGCTGAGGAGTACGGTAAAACAATTTTATTTACTGTGCAGATAAAGGAACATAAGGTCCAACGAGAAAAAGCTCCAGAATCGACGTCAGAAATATAGAGAACCACAGGGGAAGAATAAACACAGATAAAACAGTGGGAGGAGGAGTACATCGCGATGATGCAGAAAGGATGAGTCCAGTCATGAGCATCTATCAAGAGGGGGATGCAGGAATGGAAGACCATGCATCCAATGATAACGATAAATCTGATGATGAAAGAGAGATAACAATTGAAGAGCTAAGGGCAAGACTCTCCAAGATACGGGAAGCAAAGAAGTTGAAATTGTCACAGGAGAGAAAACTTCTTAGAAAGCAAAATCATGAGCTCGCAGATGAAAACCATAAATTGCAAGAGGAAACTCATGCAAAATCAAGTTCGTCAGTAGCACATACTAGTCGGAAAAAAGAACCAATAAAGAAGAGTAGATGGAATCAAAGGGTAAGTACAGAAGAGTGCGATGCGAGAAAGCATCAAGAAGAAATGGAACGATAGCTAAAAATACCAAGGAAAAGGATGCAACCAAGAAGTTTTAGATGAATTGAAAAATATATGAGCTATGATTCAAAGCTATCAGAACAACGTGAAGGGACAAAAACTAACATATGCGATAGCAGAGGCGAAGCGGTCACCTTATAGTGTAGACATATTACACACGGCTTTACCACCAAAGTGTACGATGCCAACCTTCAGAAATATTTTTGACGGTCACCGTTCTACTGATCCCTCTTGAATTCTTTTCCTCATTTTTTCTTCATGGGCTTGTAAAGATCCCATGATCTCGTCCAAGATCATATATTCGACGTCTTTTGACTCTTCAATTGCGACGACTATACAGTCGAATTTTAGAACAAGTGACCAAAGTATTTTTTCGATCACGTGACTATCGTCCATGAACTCACCATTTCTTTTTAATTGATTAACAACAACAAATACTCTTGAAAAGTAATCCGGTATTAATTCAGACTCTTTAATAGAGAGATTCAAACTCACCTCTTAGTGTTTGCAGTCACACATTCTTTACTTTATCTACGCCTTTGAAGGAATTTTGTAAAATCTCCCACGCATGCTTTGCATTAGCTGCCCTTGATATCTTCTCAAATGAAGACTTATCCAGTCCTTGATAAATGAGGTAGAGAGATTTTGTGTCTCTCTTTCTCGAACCACGTAACACGTCTCTTTCATTTTGCGGAAGTGCAGCATCATCCTCCGGTTCGACATAACCTTTCTATATAACCTCCCAAGCATATTAAGAGCCTAGAAACGCCTTCATTTGGATCGACCAATTTTTATAATTATCTTTAGTGAGTTTAGGGACTTGAAATGGAAACATCTCACTATCCGTTTAGATCGTATGGTTCTGATACCACTTTGTTAGAGATGAATTTGAGGTTAAAGGATAAAAGGGCTTAAGAGAGATTAAGAAAATTAGCTCACAATCCCTCAAACGGAAGTGTAAAAGAAACACAAATTTATTGCTCACCCAAAACTTGGTCGAACATACCTCTTACACCCTTTTTTATTTTTACGAATGACTCCTCACTCAAATCAGGTTTCTACTGCACCTACACCTCACTATTTGGTTTCTCTCATTTACAAGTTCATTTGCTATATCTACTGCCCTATTTATAGGGAGTATTTACTGAACTAAAAATTCTCTAAATTTTATACCTTCACAACTGACACATCACACATTCTGGATATTTTGTCCAAAAGCGATCTAACAGTAAAAATACAACTCTAAAAGGAAAAGAGCATATATAAAAGAGAAGGAGATATACAACCATTTATAGATACCTTAGAGCACCCAAAGTGGTGGGAGTAAAAGATGGACCAAACCCAAATTTGGTCTTTGGTCAGTCCAAATCCAAACATTGTGGGGCGAGTAAATTTGAGGTTTGGTCCGGATTTTTTACTGTCTGGGATTAAAAATGATCCCAGAACTGGACCAAACCCAAATATAGTGGAGCGTTAACCTAGCCATGCGTCTCGTGCCAGGCGTGACGCTGGATCTCCGTATGGTGTCATGCGTTTAGCTAGACGTACGCTCCGTGAACCAGAACTCCGCCCCATCAGGCGTTCACCCAAGAGGACGTCCAATCAAGCATAACGCCAGAAGCACGCCTGGTAATCAGGCGTTCTCCTAGATTAACGCCTGTGTTGGGCGTCTGGCTAAGACAACGCCTGTTGTAGGCATTCGCCTAAGAGAGCGCCTATGTGTGGGGCGTTCAGCCAATCAAGAGCCTGTGTGGGGGCGTTATTCTAAGCGAACGCCTACTATTCTAACCGTTGAGATAGCTGTTGAGATTTATTACCGTTGTAAAGGCTATATTTTGACATACCTATAAATGAATTGGTTGATTGAATATTTCATATACTACTAATCCATTTTCATACTACTAACCCATTGTTATTTCATTTGTATACGAGAAATTTTTTGTTCTTTTTCATATATTTGTTTTCCAAATCGGTTAGAATTATGGCACCAAAACCACGAGGTCCAAATTTTACTATATCTGAAGATGTAACGATGTGTAGAATTCATTTATCAATATCTCAAGATTGTAGTGTTGGTTCCGATCAATCAGAAGAAAGATTATAGTCTCGCATACTAAATAGGATGAAAGAAGTCATACCTACAATGCCGGGGCGCACTTGGACCTCCATTCAGAAACGATTTCAGGGAATAAGTAAAGATGTGGCACTTTACTCTGCAAAAGAGGCGAAAGTGGAACGTAAACACCATACTGGATGGGGCCCCGAAACAAAGGTAAGTATCCGTTTTATTTTGATGCGTACATTATTGTTTTGAATTGTATATCGTCCACTAAACTTTTTTTAAAAAATAACAGATTGAAGAAGTAAGGAAGCTTTTCAAGGAAGCTAATGGTGACAAAATATTTAAGCATGAAAAGTGCTACACAATTATGTTAGAAAAATATTCACGACGATCGACAGCTGTTTTCGATTCATCACAAGATGAGGAAGATTCTGAAAGTGGCGAGGAAGACCGGGAAAAACAGGAAACAAGCCAAGAAAATTCTAGTGGCGATGAAGAAATAGGAGATATACCTAACACATATAGACATTATATGGGGAAAAAAAGAGGCGAAACAATACAAGAAAACAGGGAGAGCAAAATCTAGTGACCAACATGAAATGATGGAAACAATTATTAAAGAACAACAAAACTTCAACACCAATTATACAGAACAAACAAAAATATAGATGGCCCAGAGAGAATCCGAGTTTGCAGCAAAACTAGCTGAGTCTTCGGCAAAGTTTAAAGCAAAACAAGCTAGGAAAGAAAAACTTGACGCAAAGAAAGAAACAAACGACGAGTTTCGCATAATGATGATGGATGTCTCCGGGTTGGATGCCGTAACAAAAGAGTACATCGAACTTAGGAAGGCAGAAATTTTGCAGAGAAGGAGAAGCCAATCTTAAAGGATTCTCGGATTAGCTGAAACCTTAAAATTTTTTCATTATTATTAAGATTGGCATTTTCAATTTCAACTTTTATGAACTTGTAATGTTATTTTCAGTTTAGTTTTGAAATAATAGTGTTATTTTAAATGTTAATGAACATCCAATGTACCTTTTCCTTGAATTAATGAAAACTTTAAATTTCGAGTAATTAAGTAATTTAGATGAAAAAGAACTACCAACCACTCATTTTTTCCCCTATCTAGTCTTCTCCTAAATAAAAAAGAAAAACAAACTACAAGCCACTCATTCAAGCTAAATTAAGAAATTCATATTCAGAATAAAAGTACTAATAAGGTTCAACACCATAACCAACAACGCTACGACAAAGTCTTATCTAAAATATAAAAATATTAAGGTAGAAAAAATTCCATAATTCAATCATGTGGGGCTACCAACATTCTCTTGAACATGCCCTCAAAATGGTGTTAAACATTAAGGCCTCCTCGTCATACACCTTCGTTCGTCAGGTTTTGAAATCTTTAAGCACTTGTAGAATTGCTTTTTTTTTTTCAACATTCAACAACTCCCCAGCGTCAATCGAACGACTCAAGACCCTGACCAACAAATTTGCTCGATTCCTTATAGCAGACATTTCGTTATAAATCACTGGTGACTGAACTTCTCCATTCACCAAATCTTCAATTTTTGGATCAACAACTACACCACTTCCAGATTCAGTTGATGTTGGATTCAAACCAATTCGTCCCGATCTTGTAACTCTAAACCTGTTCATCTTCAGAATCTGCGTGAAGTTTTTTGAGAATCAACAAAGAAGAACATTCGATGAAGAGAAAAAAGATGGAGTTAAAATTTACGGCTAAATAAGAAGAAAAAAAGGAAGTTTGATTTAGATTTTTTGGTATATATCTCTCAAACTCTTAAACAATAAACCTTTATGATCTATTCATAGACGATTTCATAAGTTTGCAAAAAAGCCTATCATAGATTGAGTCAGTTGAGCATAACGGGTGGCAATAAAACATAATTAAGTTCCCAAATTTCATAAGCAATCATATCAAATCAATTAATCATAAAATTAACCACAACCCAACTCAAATTAACCAACTACTTAATCAATTTTAACTTTAATTCAACAAATTCTCATCAATTTTTTATACCCAATTTACATGTTCCATAAACCCTAGAATTATACCCAATTCCAAAATTACAATTTGTAAAACCTAATTTGTCTACTTCATAATCATATGTTTAATCTTTAAACATATATATACAAATTTAATAAACTAATCTAAACCTATAAAATCAATTAAAATTTATAGCAAAGTTTCAGTTTATTACTTTCCTTTGAAATAATCCTAACTTCGAATAGTTGGTATCAAATCTGCCTAGCTTTTGCAATTTTGAAAAGAGTTGAGCTTGGTTTGGTTCGGTTTCACAAAGTGGTGTGGTTGGCGCTTGTGAGTGGAGTTCGTCTGTTGTTGGAAGTGTTCAGGAGAAAAATGAAAGTTTGGAGAGGAGAAAAGAATCTAGACGAACATATATTGCTCCGCCCCATCAGGCGTTCACCCAGCTCTCCGCCTAGTGAGACGCGCGTTTGGCTAGGGAAGCGCCTGATGATTCAAGCGTATGTCTAAGCGTGCGCCCGTCTTATTTGAAACACGAACCAGCTGCACGTGTAGAAAATTGACTGGACGTGTGGCTAGGACCCCGTCAGGCGTTCGGCTAAGAGACCGCCTGTCTCTGGGGCGTGCCGCTAGGCATGCGTCTATCATCAGACATTCTTTTGGGTGACGCCTCCCATCGAGCGTTCATCAAGTGTCCGCCCCTCCCAAACGTTTTCATAAACGTACGCCCGTAAAACTAAATATCAACAGGCGTATACCTAGCCGTGCGCCCAACGTCAAACGCTAACTTAGACAACCGTCCGATCAATTTTACTCTTTTTCCGTTGTGTTTCAGGCGGAATAAAAAATATTTTTTTTTGCTCTTTAGTCTTTAGATCTAGTCGTCCCACTATAGATACTCTTAGACCCTAAGATTTAGTACATCCTGAAAACTCTAGATAAACTAGACTATTCTAAACTAGTCTATAACCGACTAGCTATGTCTAGATTATTCTAGACCAAAATCAAGTTTACATTTCCAACATCCTCCTGAATGTATCCCCTAACTGTATCCTCATTTCAATTTCCAAGCGTGCTTTTTGATCCCTAACTGTATCCTCATTTCAAATTTTCAATCAGCCCGTAACAATTTTTCACCCTGTATACTACAAGAACTGTTTCAAAACTACGCATTGTTTGCACTAAACTTTAAACCTCACCAAGACTTTGGAAACGATTGATTTTAACTTTGCTATAATTGCACATATTGCTTGATCCTCTGTATCCGAAGCTCCACATTGGATGCATAGCCTGCAAGGCTGGTGTGCAGGTCGCAGACCCAGAGTGCTTAAAACCATCAGTGGATGGGTTTTTGTTGTCACTTCCTACAGACCCAGAGACTTTGGAAACGATTGATTTTAACTTTGCTATAACAGCTGCAGAGCTTCACCCAACTTACAACCTTTGCAATACCCATCGATTAACACATTGTAGTTGGACTCACTTGGCTCAACGCCCCTCTCCACCATAGAGTCAAACAGCTTTACCGCCTCTTGCAACAACCTACTAAACACAGACCATCGATCATTGAGTTATAAGTAAACTGATCGGGATTTATGTTTATCCAGTTCATCAGTTTAAATAACCCCACAGCATCTTTTGTCTTTCCATCTTTACAATACCAATCTATTAATATATTAAAGGTTACTGTATCGGGTGAAATCCCTCGATCCATCATTTCATCAAAATATTTCCTTGCCTCCTTCCATTGACCATGTAGACAATAACCATGAATCATACAATTATAAGTTGCCACATTGGCAGAGATTTCTCTATTAACCATCTCGTCAAAGAGTCTCTTTGCCTCATTGAACCGGCCTGAAGTGCAAAGTCTATTGATTAAAGAACTGTAAACAACTACATTGGGTACTACATTCAAATCTCTAAGCATTTCAGAGAAGAGAACTAAAGCTTCATCGACTAAACCTCCTTTGCAAAGTGTATCTATAATCGCACAATATGAAACGACACTAGGTCTGCAGTTCCATTTCAGCATATTGTTCTTTAACTGAAGAGCACGACCTACTTGACCAGTTCTACAAAGCCCATGTATAAGAGTATCACATGTGAAGGCATCAGGTTGAACACCTGTGTCAGTCATTTTAGCAAACAACTTAAATGCAGGTTCAATCTCACAACCCATTAATCGGTGTAGTAAAAGTAACCTTATCAGGATGATAACCTCTCTTTATAATCTCTCCAAGCAAACAATACCCATGATTCAGTTCTCCTAATTGACTACAACAATTAATCAAAATGTTTAATGTAAACAAATCAGGTTCTACCCCAACAAAATTCATCTTCTTAAACAACATAATCACATCTGAATAACAGTTGTGTTACTCTGTTATTACCTCCTGAACCATGATAATAATTCCTCAAAAACATTTCATAATAATTGGAAATTACTAGAATCTTTGACCCCAATACATATCTCTGTTTCTCAGATTCAATAATTCGAAAAGTTTACAGAAAAAGAGAGAAGAATGTACGTTATGTACTTCGACCTAGATTTCGTGCGAATGGGTCCATTTATATGTTGAATCAAATGTTAATCAGGACTCAGGACTATAGTTAGGTTAACAAGTGACTCAGTCACTCAGGGGACAAATCTAGCTATTGGAAGGCAAAATGACAAAAATAGGTTTTGGGGTCATCCCAGCAGGGTAGGTAACCGTGGACCCTTGTCATGGGCTGGCTGCGCCCCTGTTCAGAGAGATAAGGGTGTTAAATTAGATGGAAGCATGATAGGGTGCCAAGCTTGTGCACCTCTATCCGTGGACAATCTAATCACGCCTCAGTTAGATATCTGTTTGGATGAAGGCCCGCCAGGGAAATAAAACTTGAAAATATGTCACAGTCGCACATGCCTGCAAGCAGCGTATTCTCTATTTATTTTTTCAGTTAGATGACTGAGTATGCAAAAGAAGAATAGTACTCCAACTTGCTAGAGCGAGACTTATCGACAAGCTTAACAGATGCGGGAACAAGAAGCTTGCTAAGAATTAAGAATGCTGGTCTTAATTGATCGGACAAGTAAAATTTTAAAAATCCAGCCATCCGGGTCACAGTAACATGAGAGGTGGAGTTGTTGATGAGGGTCACAAAGAGTTCTTTTTAGGAGAATCTCATCTTACTTGTAAGATATAGTTTTTCATTCGTGTAATCTTATTCACTTAATTTGTCATTCAAACAACTCCTTTCACACATTTTGAGAACGAAGTTCAAGCTTGCTGAGCATAATATTGTAATACAGTCTCCTTTGGTGATGAATAAATATCCGACTCCCCTGCCTGTGTGATGTGATTCAATTGTACAGGAGGCACAAAGAACTCTTACCAGGGTTTTTCAAGAGCTCAAGAAAGTTGCTGAGGGAAGATGATGAAGTACATACTGGGCACAGGGATGAATACATGAGGTATTGGGAAACTTGAAAGCTAGTCCTTATTTGATTGAGAAAGTAAACTATCATCCTGAAAACCATTTGTTGTTCAGTAACAAGTGAAGCAGTCGCATCAAGAGCTGGGGTTCATTTGGTTTTGGAGACTTCCCAATGACCTTCAAAATTCACCAGTTAAGCCAATCTCTACGTTGAATGTGACTCTGTGAGGCCTATTGTACATGTAACGAAAGCCTTCCATTCCAGATCGGAAAACAAACTACACGGACAAAATAAAAACTCTGCCAGAAAACAGGTTAGCACATGGGACGGATGCCCAAAATCTTTTTCTGTGTTGCCTTGGCAGTTAGCAAGTTCGGATGCCCAAAATCTCAGTTTCTTAATCCGAACACCAATTACACAATCCATCTATGTTTATAATCATTACTGATAAGTTCATTCCTAGTCTTTTATAGACCCATAATATTAGATAGGAGAGGATATATAAAACCGAAAATATCCGTAACTACTAGCATTAAAATAGATATCATCAAATCGAAATTTATGTGGTAACCACAATGTGCATTCTCATTATTGAAAGCTCCATGATTAAGAAGAAGAAAATAAGAGCAAAAAATAAAGGGAAACAAACAGTGCACACAAGAAATTATGTAAAGCAGAAGCAAATAAACCTTCGAACACACTATGTGCATAAATAAGTACTCGCAAGGTTCAATAACTTCAATGTCTGACAAACTGAAGAAAAGGTTAACAGACTACTTTAACTGCTGCATCAAGTGCATCGATGTTAAGTTCGAGAAAGCAATGATCAAAATGTTCAAAGTCTACCAACGAACTCAGTATACTCTGACGAGAACATGCTAAATCCACAAACATATACCAAACACATGTACTCAAAGGATTTGCGACTTGTCCCTTACGTAACCTTGCATCAATCCTGCAGTATAATAATTAAGTTCAGCCTAACATGCTTAATTACTAGTTTTAGAATTAGGGAACTTACATCGGCAACAAAATTCTCATATGAAGGAGACCTGCAAGGAGATTCCCTCTTTTTCCAAGAACTAGAACTGCGCCGAACAAGAGGTGCAGTAGAAAAAGAGAGGATGTATTCATCAATATAAGGTGCAAAGACAGAGAAAATAAGAATCCAAGATGTGTGAATGCTAGTACCTACTGCTCCTTCCACGTAAGTAGTTTCCAATGGCTTTTCTTTCAAATGCTGTTTTCTTAAGTTTATCAATCTCTTCATTGAGACGAGCATTGTCAAGCTTCAAAGAACTATTTTCACATTCCAATGACTTCACAGCGTTTGTTAACTTATGATCTTCATTTCCAACTTCATCAATATTCTCTAGATTGACAAGATTAATGCACCTCATTCTTATCTCCAGTTTACGATTCCCTTCACTGAGACGAGCATTTTCACTCTCCAGTGACTTTACAGTCTCGGTTAATTTCTCAATTGGCAATTCTTTTATCTTAGACATTTCTTGCTCCATTAACTTAACTACACTTTCTTGAAGGTTCTCCAATTCTGCAATCTTATTTGAAGCCATTTTTCTGGTTTACTCAAGATTTCTTTAGTTTACTAAATTACTAAATATTGACACAGCAAGATATATATATATACTGTGTGTGAGACTTGAATATGAAACAACTATGCTCTCTGGCCTCTGCCTAGACTAGACGGTCATTTTTCCTTGGAAACTGATGCACATCATTGAAGTTAGTTGAAGACTTGTTCTCATTCCTAACTTATCTCTTCGTATTCGTGTTCCTTCTTTTCTGGAATTTGTACAGTCTAATTCGAATTTAAACAAATTTGTTGGAAGTTGCAACATGGGAAAGAGTTGAGAAAGAATAATTAAGAGAGCAATAGAGAGATAGTCCAACTGTCCAACATCTATTGAAAAAAGATGGATAATCGTCATGACATGACTGACCAACCTGGATATCTATACAATTAGTTAAAATCTCTGAACCCAACAGACCAATTCATAGGACGGCAACTTGGTTTTTCTGTTTTCGGCACACAGAAATGCAAAAACAAAAATGATTGCCGCTGCCGGGGATTGAACCCGGATGACAGGCGGGAGTACTTATCACTATACTACAACGACTTGATATGTTAATCAACTGTTAATCAACTTCTAAATAAGGATCAGCTTTGATCTCCATACAAAGTAAAATCACTTTAAGTTTACGGATATGCAAAAAAATAATACTCCATCCGTTTCTAGAAAAAAAAATTACTATTATTTTTTTATTTTAATCTAATTAAACCCTAATAGTGTCCAAGAGTGACTTTTTACTATCTCTTAAAGCTCAATTTTCTTTGGCCCAAGGAATAGATCGAAATATTTATTACTACCTCCGTCTGAAACATTTACTTTGTTCATATGTTTACGTCTTCTGCATAGTAGTTGGCACAATAGCAAAGAGCTTTGGATATTAGACAAGAATGGTTGGTTGCTAGTTGCTACACCATTTTGTACTTCCTAGGGATGCAGACCATGACACAATCTCTGCTGTGTTTAAGGATGCTGTACTCACTGTTATATTGGAGAAAATGAAATGAATTTGAAATGATTTTAAATTGAATTATTGGTCTTGGTAGGAATAGATCTTTGGCCAAATTGGTCAGTAAGAGACACTAGCTCATTTGTTGGGTGGAAACATCATCTCCATTTTCACTATTTTGTGAATGATAAACCTTTAGTTAGTCCCACATTGGATAAACTAGAGATGTGTTCTACCTATATTACCACAAAACTTGCAACTAAGGGAGGGCCCTTAGGGTTTAGATGCTTTTGTGGTTGGGGGAGGACTAAGGCAATGGGCTAGTTGATTCACATTTGCTTTTCACACATGTGTGGTGCTTCGCACCGAAGCAGGCACGCGGGTCGCGGGCTTGTGAGCTTGTGAGCTTGGCTACGGTCCAATCAAGACTTACCGTTTTTTGAAAATAATTTCCTAAAATG
Source organism: Papaver californicum (assembly GCA_023531435.1). Lineage (NCBI taxonomy): Eukaryota > Viridiplantae > Streptophyta > Magnoliopsida > Ranunculales > Papaveraceae > Papaver > Papaver californicum. Next base: position 329,774 of record JAJJMC010033707.1, on the reverse strand, counting down.
AAAATATTCTTAACGTGATTAATTCACAAAATTAATCTTCGTCAATGCAAAATCAATTCTCATTAATGCGTTTTAATCTTCATCAATGCAACATCAATTCTCATTAATGCATTTTAATTTTCTTCTCAAAGTTTTGCCTATAAAAGAAAATCATTCTTCTCCATTTTAACTCACTCCAGAGCAGGCTACTATCCCTAGCTCTTTTCCCCTCTTCTCGCTTTGTTGTGCGCACTTGTATGTTTATTTACCTTCTTCTTCTATCTAAATTGTTGTTATGTTCTAGAGGGTAAATTGAGTTGTGCTAATTCAATTCATAACGGACAGTTCTATCCTGGAAACAACTTCTCATTTGGGGCATAGCATGTCTCATTCTTGAGGAGTACCCGAGAACTATTGTGTTAAGGACAATTTGCTGAGCAGGTGGCTCTGTCCAGTTTGTGCATCAACATCAGAGTGTTCATATTTTTCTAACGTTAACAATTTATTTTTCTGTTTAGTTTATTCCATTGTTGCAGAAACAACAATTTTAACACAATATTTTTATTACTTCTGTTTCAGTGGCCAAGAGTGATGTTGACAGACCTCAAAAGTTTGCTGGGAAAGACTTCAAAAGATGGCAATCAAAAATGTTATTTTTCCTGAGTTATCACATGTTGGATGAATTAGTTCTGAAGCCTTTTGATGAAAACTTGAATGAACCGGAAAATGAAGGAGAGTTAGAAAGTTGGAGTAGACAGAACTATATGGCCAAAAACCATATCCTTAACTGTTTAGAAGATGCTTTATATGACTTCTATAATGCAAAAGAAAACTTTACTGCGTTTGATTTATGGGCTGCCTAAGAAGCTAAGTATGAAGCAGAAACTGCTGGTAGTAAGAAGTTTTTAGTTGCTCGGTTCCTGGAATACAAAATTGTTAATGACAAATCTGTGGTAGACCAATTTCTAGAACTTCATCAAATTATTAACGAAATTATTGCTTAAGGTATGGTGATTGATGAAATATTTCAAGTGTTTGCGGTGATTGAGAAATTACCATCTTCATGGGTTGAATACAAATGAAGACTGAGACATGAAATTGGTGAAGTCAGTATGGTAGAATTGGGTAAGAAGATTCAAGTGGAAGAATTGATGTGTTCAAAAGATAAAAATGTATCTTCTGCAAGGGACATGTCCAACAAAGCTCATGTCAGCGAACACAAGTCTTCCGTAAGTCTGGACCACAGCAAACGTAAGCCTGAACCGCACAGAAAAGGTACTTTCCTGAAACCAAAATCTGGTATTGGTAAAATTAAAGGTGCATGTTATGTTTGTGGTATTCCTGGACATATGGAAATACACTGCAGGAAGCGTAAAGACTTTAATAATAATAAGAAGCTCAATGCTAATTTAGTTGAAAACAACAAAAACGAGTTTTCTGGCACGGTGTCTGAAGTAAATTTGGTGACCAATGTGAGAGACTGGTGGGTAGACTCTGGTGCTACCAAAAATGTCTGCGGAAACAAAGATATATTCACCTCCTATCAGAAGGTAGGGGAAGGAGAAAATCTCTATATGGGTAACTCGTCCGCAGCACAAGTTGCGGGAAAAGGAAAAGTTGGGTTGAAGCTCACTTCTGGAAAAACTCTCACATTGAATGAAGTTCTACATGTTCCGGACATCTGCAAGAATCTTCTATCTAGTGGTGTGTTAGATCATAAGGGATTTAAACTTGTATTTGAATCTGGAAAAGTTATTATAACTAAGGGCAAAGATTATGTAGGAAAGGGCTATAAGACTGAAGGTTTATATAAATTGAATGTAACCTCTATTGAAATGAATAAAATGATTCTTCTAATGTTTGTGTGTCATTGAATGTTTGGCATGGTAGACTTGGTCCTGTTAATTATAAATCAATGAAAAAACTGACAAGCATAGGATGCATTCCAAAATTTACTTTGGAAAATGAACATAAATGTGAAATATGCGTAGAATCAAAATTTGCTAAAAAGAATTATAAGAAAAATATTCAGAGAAATTCTAAACCCTTAGAATTAATTCACACAGACCTAGTTGACATGAAATCAGTTCAAACTAGAGGTGGTAAAAAATGGTTTGTCACATTTATAGATGATTGTACGAGGTACTGTCATATTTATTTACTTAAAGGTAAGGATGATGCCTTAGAAGCCTTTAAAATTTATAAACTAGAAGTTGAAAACCAAATGAGTACTACCATTAAAACTGTTAGGTCTGACCGTGGCGGTGAGTATGTAATCCCTATAAGAGATTTTTGAATGGAACATGGCATTATTCATGAAGTAACTCCTCCTTATTCACTACAATCTAATGGTGTGGATGAACGGAAAAACCGAACCCTTAAGGAGATAATGAATGCCATGTTAATTAGTTCAGGATTACCTGCCAACTTTTGGGGGGAGGCCGTCCTATCAGCTTGCTATGTCCTGAACAGAGTACTTTTTAAAGGATCAGACAAAACTCCATATGAGTTATAGAAAGGTAGGCAACCTTCTTATGCATACTTCAAAGTGTGGGGGTGTTTGGCTAAGGTTTTTATCCCTCCACCTAAGAGGAGTAACATAGGACCCAAAACTGTAAACTCTTTCTTCATAGGGTACCCTGAACATACTACTGCATATAGATTTATGGTTGTGAGTTCTAAAATATCAGAAATTGGTATGAATACCATTATGGAATCTAGGGATGCTGTGTTCTTTGAAATCTGAATCTCGCATGATATGTGTTGATCCCCTAGATGTCCCTTCTACTAGTCAGACACTACCTGTAGAGGAAGATGAATTTGAGCCTAGAAGAGGGAAAAGACTTAGAGTTGAAAAATCTTTTGGGCCAGATTTCATAACTTGTTTAGCTGAGATTGATCCACAGACTTTTAGAGAAGCCATGACTTCTTCTGAAGCTCCATGGTGGAAGAATCCACTATTAGTGAAATGGATTCCATTCTACAGAATGATACTTGGGATATTGTAGATTTACCTCTTGGGTGTAAACCCATAGGTTGTAAATGGATCTTCAAAAGAAAACGTAAAGTAGATGGAACTGTGGAAAAATATAAATCTAGATTAATAGCTAAAGGTTATAAAAAGTAGAAGGTGTATATTTCTTTGACACTTATTCACCTGTTACGAGAATTACTTCCATTAGGATGTTAATTGCTATCGCTTCCATTCATAACTTAGAGATACATCAAATGGATGTAAAAACAATATTTCTAAATAGTGAATTAGATGAAGAAATTTATATGGACCAACCTGAGGGCTTTGTAGTGAAAGGTTGTGAAAACAAAGTTTGTAAACTGAAAAAATCTTTCTATGGCTTGAAACAAGCACCTAAACAATGGCATGAAAAATTTGATCATGTAATGATTTCTAGTGTTTTTAAAATAAATGAATCTGACAAGTGTCTTTATACTAATCTTGTGAATGATGCCTGTGTGATTGTATGCTTGTATGTTGATGATATGCTTATACTTGGTACAAACATGGATGTAATTAACTTCACTAAGAACATGCTAAATGAGAACTTTGACACGAAAGACTTAGGCCCCCGCTGATGTAATCTTAGGGATGAAAATTAGAAGAGAGTCTAATGGATATAGTCTTAGTCAATCTCATTATGTTGAATCTGTACTTTGAAAATATAACAAGTTTGATAGTAAACCTGCGAGTACCCCATATGATCCTTGTTGTAGACTCAATAAGAACAAGGGTAGTGGAGTTTCAAAACTTGAATATTCACGTGTCATAGGAAGTCTGATGTATTTAATGAACTGTACGAGACCAGACATTGCATGTGCTGTGAGTAGGTTAAGTAGGTATACATGTAATTCGGGACAAGAGCATTGGGATGCACTTTTTAGAGTGTTAAGGTACTTGAAGTACACTTTAAACTTTTGTTTAAATTATGAAAGATACCCTGCGGTCCTTGAAGGATATTGTGACGCAAACTGGAAAACAGACTCAAATGAGTCTAAGTCTAAGAGTGGATACGCTTTCACTCTAGGTTGTGGATCTGTATCTTGGAAGAGTTCCAAACATACATGTATAGCTCGATCCACTATGGAATCAGATTTTATTGCGTTAGATAAAGCAGGAGAGGAAGCCGCCTGGCTAAGATACTTTTTAGGAGACATTTCTCTCTAGCATAGGCCTGTGCCAGCTATATCTATACATTGTGATAGTCAAGCTGCAATAGATAATACTAAGAACAACAACTATAATGGGAAGTCTATACATATTCGTAGAAGACAGATTTCTCTAAAACAACTAATCTCAACTGGCGTTATTTCTGTTGACTTTGTGAGGTCTAAGGAGAATATCGCGGACCCTTTGACGAAAGGCTTGTCCAAGGAGATAGTTAGTAATGCATCGAGGTGGATGGGGCTTAAGCTCATCAAATAAACTTGCCATGAAGGACACTCAACCTTGCTGACTGGAAATCCCAAGATAAAGGTTTCGAATGAGACAACTAATTTGTGGTGGGTTAAACTATCAGAGAATTTCATTCTCTGTCCCTTCCCTATGGTGTAGACGTGATAGTGTGACTGCATGTGAGGATGACTTATGATTAAGTCTTAATGGGTTTTATAGTTTCAATTTAAGATTGAAGTGGGGTGTAGCAGTAAACACTCTTGATAGAACTCACCTATCTGAATGAGGAAGTGGGCCGCTTCCTATGGGAACTGAGCTGATTCTCTAGAGCATTCTGAGAAACGGGATACGTCAAGGGCCAAAATGGACACAACGACATGAACTTAACAGCACCTAGAGAGATATCTCGCGTGGAAGTGATTGATGAACTACACCAACCGATGGCAGCTCAAGACATCGTGTTCACTGTCTATCAAGTAGTTCCGGTAATTTCTCACTAAGCAAAGGTTCAAGACCTTATGGACACCTATTGCCTAAGAGGTATTTCTCGCTTTCTGATTTCTGATTTTATCGGGTTTTTCATTCATGTGGGGGATTGTTGGAGAAAATGAAATGAATTTGAAATGATTTTAAATTGAATTATTGGTCTTGGTAGGAATGGATCTTAGGACCAATGGGTCACTAAGAGATATTAGCTCATTTGTTAGGTGGAAACATCATTTCCATTTTCACTATTTTGTGAATGAAGAACCTTTAGTTAGTCCCACATTGGACAAACTAGATATGTGTTCTACCCATATTACCACAAAACTTGCAACTAAGGGAGGGCCCTTAGGGTTTAGATGCTTTTTTGGTTGTGGGAGGACTGAGGCAATGGGCTAGTTGATTCACACTTCCTTTTCACATATGTGCGGTGCTTCGCACCGAAGCACGCACGCGGGTCGCGGGTTTGCGGGCTTTTGAGCTTGGCGTTTGTTTAGCGTGTGCTTGGCGTGAGCGGGCGTGTGCTTGGCTACGGTCCAATCAAGACTTACTGTTTTTTGAAAATATTTTCCTAAAATGAAAATATTCTTAACGTGATTAATTCACGAAATTAATCTTCATCAATGCAAAATCAATTCTCATTAATGCGTTTTAATTTTCTTCTCAAAGTTTTGCCTATAAAAGAAAATCATTATTCTCCATTTCAACTCACTCCAGAGCAGGCTACTATCCCTAGCTCTTTTCCCCTCTTCTCGCTTTGTTGTGCGCACTTGTATGTTTATTTCCCTTCTTCTTCTATCTAAATTGTTGTTAAGTTCTAGAGGGTGAATTGAGTTGTGCTAATTCAATTCATAACGGACAGTTCTATCCTGGACACAACTTCTCAGTTGGGGTATAGCATGTCTCATTCTTGAGGAGTACCCAAGAACTATTGTGTTAAGGACAATTTGCTAAGAAGGTGGCTCTGTCCAGTTTGTGCATCAATATCAGATGTTCATATTTTTCTAACGTTAACAGTTTATTTTTCCGTTTAGTTTATTCCATTGTTGCAGAAACAACATGTTATTTCTAAGAAGCTGTCTCCAAAAAAATCTTTTGTGCTGTTTGCAAGGATGTTACTGTTATAAAGCAGTCTCCACAATCAACCGGCTACAAGAAAATGAGCATCATAGAATGTTAAGAGTTTTAACGTCATTGCTAGTGTTGCTTTTTATTGATACAGTAGGTGATATGCGTAATAACGGAAAGGTTGCATTACAAATTTACAATTTATATGCATCAAACTAAGTTGTTACTTAGTGCAACTCTTTTATTTTTCTCATGGTTTAATGTTCCAACCCAATATTTGCATTTTATTTTATTTTTATTTTTCGGATGCGTTCATTGCTCTGCAATTGCAGAATTGTCAAAAAAATAAATAAATAAAAAATCAGTGCAATTTATTTGGTTAATGAAGGTCAAGTGGTCAACCCTGTATTGTGCAAGTCCTCCTTTACACACTTACCTTATCTGTGACTGTCCCTCCATTTGCAGGACGTCTATAATAGTTTGTTCCTTTGAACAAAGAAACTCAAACCTATTTTCCTATAGGCTTTATCGTGTCTGGCTCATGCTTACCCACGTAAGTAAAAATTGATAGAACTAGAGTAAAGAGAATGATTTGATAATAAAGAACAATTGATTTTCATTCTATCCAAGAACACAATTACAGAAAACTTAATCAATTACAGTCTGACCTATTCTATTTTATACAACAGCCTAACGTACACTTTAACGTACAACTAATCAATGCTGCTAACGTTCACACTATGACAGCTAAGATGAGCTAAAATGCACCTAACAGACTGTGCACAATGCTAACCTATACTAGGTGTAAGGCAAGTGTAATAATGAGAATATATAGTGATATTATGTTCTATTACCACCCCTCAAACTAAATTGTGTAGGCAAGGACTGGACATTTAGTTTGTTCCTTAATTTTGCAAATATGGGCCCTGAGAAACCCTTGGTGAAGATCTCAGCGGCTTGATAATGATATTTCACTTATGTTGTCACATAAGATAGTTGGGACAGCTGGTAGGACAACATTCATTTCATTCAGTAACTTTTGCAACCATTGTATTTCAGCAGAGTGTTGGCTAAACTTCTGTATTCTGCCTCAGTAGATGATCTTGCAACTGTTGCTTGTGTTTTTCTTGACCATGAAACTGGATTTGAGCCAATAAAAACTGTGTAACCTCCATTGCTTCTTTTTGAACTTGTGTTTCCAGCCCAATCAGCATCACTGAATCCAGTGATTTGAAGAACAGCCTTTTTGAAGTGAATTCCATAGTCTATAGTCCCCTTAATATACCTCAAGATTCTCTTTGCTGCAATTAAGTGAGAGATATGAGGTGTTTGCATTGCTTGACATACCTGATTTACTGTAAAAATAATTTCTGGTCTAGTCCATGTCAGGTACTGTAAAACACCAACCAAGGACCTGTACATAGTTGGGTTTGACAGAGGTGCACCAAATTGAGATTGTATTGTTGAGGCTGCTGGATTGGAGATGAACATGGCTTGGATCCACTCATGTCATGCTTTTCTAGTAAATCCAAAACATATTTGGTTTGTGATAGAAAAATACCTGATATATTTCTTTTAATCTCCAGACCAAGGAAATAGTGTAGAGCACCCAGATTCTTAACTGGGAAATGAGTTTGAAGCTGATGAAAAAAGTCAGTACAATAAGATGATGAGTTCCCTGTGATGAGAATATCATCAACATACACTAAGATGTATGTGATTCTTGTGCCTTTCTTTTGAATAAAGAGGGATGCATCAGCTGATGATAATTGGAAGTCATATGAGAGCAACACCTTTTGCAATTTGGCATACCAGGCCCTGGGTGCTTGCTTTAAGCCAAAAAGAGACTTATGAAATTTACATACATGATTGGGTAGATCATTATCCACAAAACCAGGCGGTTGTGTCATGTAGATTGTTTCTGCTATTTCTCCATGTAAGAAGGCATTACTCATATCCAACTGTGTAATATGCCAATCAAATTGAACTGCCAAGGAAAGTAAGACTTTTATTGTACTTGACTTTGCAACTGGACTAAAAGTTTTTGTATAGGCCAGGCCTTCCTTTTGATTGAACCCCTTTGCCACTAACCTTGCCTTGTATCTATCTACTGAACCATCAGGTTTTTATTTTACTCTAAAGACCCACTTGCAACCAATAAGATTCATGATGAATCATAAGGTACTTTAGACCATATGTTTGTATTTTCTAATGCATTGTATTCCTCCACCAGGTTGTTCTCCATTTTGTATCTTTATTGGCCTGACTGAAACATGTTGGAGTTGGAGGAGACATCATAGCTTGCATAACAGTTGGTAAGGTATGTTTGGTTGAGTACACCTTTGGTTTAGTAATGCCTGAATTTCCTCTAGTGTGCATAAAGTGATTATTACTGAAAATGGTGGATTGAACTGAATGACTTGATAAAGAAATGTCAGAGTTAATTTCAGTAGTTGAGTAGATAGGAGAGAGCACAGATGTAGAGGATAAAGTTGTGTCTGAAGTAGGAGAAGTGATGGTAGGCAGCAGAGTTGGAGATTTCCTTAAAGGAAAGACTGTTTCTTTGAAAAGTACATGCCTGGAGGTGTATATTCTACCAGTAGTGGGATCAAGGCACTTGTAGACTTTTTAGGAGCTGCCATATCCTATGAATATGCATTGTTTGCTTCTAGGTGTTAATTTTGTATCTACATAGTGTCTTATCCAAGGAAAACACAATGAACCAAATGACCTCAAGAATGTGTAATCAGGTGAAATAAAATTTCATTGGAGAAGTATACTGGATTGATTTGGTGGGTAGCCTGTTGATGTAGAGAATGCCTCTACCCAGTAAGCATCATTTAGACCAGCTTGTCTCAAGAAGATTCTGCAAATATCCAGAATGTGTCTGTGTTTTGCTTCTGCCACCCCATTTTGCTCAGGTGTATGTGGGCAAGAGAACTCATGCTTTATGCAATGCATTATTAAGAATGATATAAGTTCTTGATGAAAGAATTCACCTCCTCCATCAGTTCTAATTGTTTTGATCTTGCAGTTTAATTTGTTTTCTATGTAGAGTTTGAACTCATAATTTTTTTTCTTAAACTCAGATTTGTCAAATAAAGGATAGAACCAACAGAACTTTATGAAATCATCTATTATTATTACATAATATTTGTAGCCATTTGTTGAAATTACAGGACCTGGACCCCAAAGATCCATATGGAGCAATTCTAAAGGAGCCATACTAGTCTTTGTTGACCTTTGAAAAGACAACTTATGAGACCTACCCAGAAGACAATCTAAACAAGATATAGGATTCTTGACAATGTGAGGAAGAGATAAAGTTTTGGATACACATTGTAGTGTTTTAAAAGATGGATGAACAAGTCTTTTGTGCCATACCTATGATGAGATAGATGTGTTGATAACTGAATTAGATTTTTGTGAAGATTGATGCAAGAAGTGAATAGGATTCAAGCCATTATTGTGTGGTCCTTGTAATAATATCTTCCCAGTTGACAAGTCCTTTACAAAGAAACCAATAGAAGTGAATGTTAAAGAACAATTATTATCTCTAGTGAACTTATGCACAAATAGAAGATTCTGAGTGGCACTAGGAACAATAAGCACATTTGATAAAGTGAAAGAGTGATCAAGTGTTGATTTTAAAGAAGTGCCAGAATGAGCATACCTTCTCTATTGGTGTTCACCTTGTCAGTTCCATTATAGAGAGAAGAATGATGCACTTCATTCCTGTTTGGTGTAATATGGTTTGTTGCTCCAGTGTCAGCAAACCAAGGACTTTGCTCCTGTAGGTGTTTACTTGCTAGCATTGCAGATAAACTATTAGATGTATTCTCATTGTTGTAGTGAACATTTAGTCTGTTCCTGCAAGATAAAGCACTGTGGCCAATTCTTCCACATATTTGGCAAGTCACAGTGACTGATGTAGACTGGTTATTGTAGTCATTTGTAAATCTTCGAATGTATCTTGATCCCTTTCTAGATGTATTAAAATTTCTTCTACCAGATTGAATATATCAAGGTCTTTGATTGTTGCTTTGAAATGTTGGATTTCCTTTGCCATATTGTTGTTGAGAACCATTGAATCTTGAATAATTGTTTCTAAATGAAGGTTTTGTTTGATAAAATGGTGCTATAAAAGCTTGAGTTGAAGTGTTTACCATTTGATCAGTGTGTCTTTGGATAATAACAATTTCTTCACTAAGTAAATTGTTATGCAATTCTAAACTTGATACATGTGGGTATCTGTGTATCATAGAGGTAGCAAATGGTATGTAATTAGGGTGTAAAGCAGCCAGGATGACAACCACCAGTTCTTTGTCAGAAACTTTTTCTCCTGCTGCAGCCAATTGATCTGCCAAGTTTTTAATTTCATCAATTAAATTGGAAATAAACTTGTTACCTTGTTTTACTGCTAGTAGTTTTGTTCTCAGTTGTATTGAGTGTGTTGATGAGGATCTTGCAAATATTTCCTCTATGTTTGTCCATAGATGATGAGATGTTTGAGCAGTTGCAAAATAGGCTATTACTGAATCTGAGATTGTGCTGTTGATCCAAAGTATAATGGTTGAGACTTCATCAATCCAGTCTAAGTAGAGTGGATTTCTACTCCACTATTTTGGTTTCTTGCATTTGTAAATTGCTCTGGACACAGGAAAGATCCATCTAAGTACTTCATTATTTTGTATTTTCTGATGACTGGAAGCATTAGATGTTTCCATGTGATGTAATTATCTTCTTTAAGCTTGAGAGTTATGAAGTTGGTTAGCTGATTTAATGGTATCTTTGCTATGGAGGTTGTTGTTGGGTTCTCCATTGTTGGTAGAAATTCACAGATCATAAATTTTAGTGAAATTGTATTGTCCCAGGAAGAAAGAAACTGAATTAGAATGAAGAAAATGGCTTAGAAAGAAAAAAAATTAAGAGTTCTAGCTCTGATACCACAAAAGAACTAGAGTAAAGAGAAGGATTTAATAATCAAAAACAATCGATTTTCATTATATTCAAGAACACAATTACAGAAAACTTAATCAATTATAGTCTGACCTATTATATTTTATACAACAGCCTAACGTACACTTTAACGTACAACTAATCAATGCTGCTAACGTTCACACTATGACAGTTAAGATGAGCTAAAATGCACCTAACAGACTGTGCACAATGCTAACTTGTACTAGGTGTAAGGCAAGTGTAATAATGAGAACATATAGTGATATTATGTTCTATTAAAAATATCTAAAAGAAAAGCGTTTCTCGCGAAAGGATAGCTTCATGGGCTCCTCTCCTAAGATACGTAAAAGCTGGGTCTGTCTCATTGGAAAACTACTAAACAATCCATATCACAAATTTGACAAATATAAAGCTGTGGATCAAGCTATTATAGATATGAAAAAGCTTTGAGAGGTAAGATCTATGCAAATGAGTACACCATTAAACCGCATTTGAGAGATGGGTTTTTACAGTTTAGTTTTAAAAACCAATCGGATAAACAATGGGTTATAAATATAAGACCATGGGTACTGGGTAATCAAGGTTATCTGCTTGTGTTAGAGGAATGGTTTTCTTTATGTTCTCATGCTCCAATATCAAAAGAGAAGTTTAGGGATTGTCCATTTAATTCGGATACAAGCTCATGGTATTCCTATTCAGTTGATGTCTAGATAAATGGGTTTTCATATTGGGAGAGTTTTTGGTGCTGGTGTTTTGCATGTTGAAGGTGATGAGAATGCTGTTTTTCTAAGGATTAAGGTTATGGTTAACGTGAAGAAAAGAGTGATTAGTGGGTGTTGGTTAGTTCTTCCTAAGAGTGAAGAAGATGGTGATGATGATAAGTTGTTGTGGGTGTCTTTTTATATGAGAAATTGCCTTTTATGTGTTTCTCTTGTGGTATGATTGGTTGCTGGAGTGGTTGCATGAATGAGGTAAGTAGTGCAAATAAAAACAGTAAGTTAGAGCATGGTTCTGTTATGATTGAGTATAATGGTGGTGAGAATGAGAAGCCAGTGGTCAGTGAAGGGCAGATATTGATTGATATGAGAAAGGTTGGGTATGGTTCATGGATGCAGGATCAATCTCAGATGAAGGAAGGGGAATCATATCCTGATTTCTATAAATGTGGACCTAATTTTGATGATAGAAGGAGGAGGAAAAGAGAAGGCAAAATTGTGCTGCCAAAGGAGAAGATTAAAAGTTGTAGATATGAAGTAAATGAGGAGAACTGTGTTAGTGTTGTTCTCCAACCAAAGCCTTGGATTTGATGCTGCGCTATATCAAATTTCTCATAACCTTTTGTTTATGGTGTATTTTGTTCAAGAGCCATTTTGCTGATCATGTTATGGATTTGAGAATGGTGTTTTCTTTTGGGGTACTACTTCTTTTTTTTTTTTCATTTAAGGGCTCAGTACTAGACTATGAATTGGATTAGTAATGCCAATGATGTGGTTCATGTATAACTTTTGAAAGGTTTTGATGAAATCTAATCCAAGTTCATGTTTGTCATATTAGCACAGATTTCTGATTAAGATGTTGAGGTTAATTTGAATCAGTATTATCATCATTATCAATATCAACATCTGATAAATGTGAATGTAATAGAGCTCCAAAGATGGGTTATCTATTTGAAGACCCACCAATCTATTCCCTTAATGTTGTGGGTTCTTGCAGTGGCTTGATTTACTTCATTACTATTGGTAGAATTGGTAAGCAACTTTAAGATAGAAGTTGTATTTGGTAGAATTTCCGTGGCTTCAACTTTTCTGGTAATGGAGCGCATAAGGTTTGGTGTTGGTGGAGATGCTGCTATAGAGTCTGACACAAGAAGAAACAACAAGTGTATTTATTAGTCTCCCAGAAAAGGTTTTAAGTCAGATCTCTTTTAAGGCTACATGTGAAAACCATCTTAATGTGTAGGTGCGTATGCAAGACTTGCTGTCCTCTACTTCAATTCCCAATCTCAAGAATCTTAATCTCAAAAAGAGAAGTTAACCAAGGGTGGAAAAGATCTTCTAGCATTTGTGCATTTTCTGATATATACATATATATCTCAGTCGAAATAGGAAAACATTATTCTGACATGACTATTATAGCATGATCCAGCAGAAGCATCAAGCATCTGTCCAGGGAAGCCTTAGATGTAGTAGAGGAAACCTGCAAACAGGCCAGCACTTCCAAATAAATGTCGGAGACAGTTAAGTCAGCCTTGATATGGCATGTGCTAAAACGGTAAATTTTGCCTTTCATTTTCAACAAATCTTAAAGATATCGAACATATATGTTGTTAGAAATGAAAATGAATTTGTTAAAATTAAAATAGTCTTGATGGGATTGGATCTTAAGATCAAAGAGTCACTAGCCATTGAATTGGGTGGAAATAATAATTTCATTTTTACTCTTTAGTGAATGAAGAACCTTTGGTTAGTCCCACAAACTAAGGATGAGTGCACTCTTTATTACCACAAAATTGGCAACTAAGAGAGGGCTCTTAGGGTTTAGATGCTTTTGTGGTAAGGGGAGGACTAAGGCAATGGGCTAGTGGATTGATGCATGCTTATCACGCATTTGCGGTGCTTCGCATCAAAGCACGCACGCGGGTCGCGGGCTTGCGTGAGCCAGGCGTGAGCCAACGAGTTCCCCATCAATTCTTAACGGTTTTTTGTTTTAATTCCTAAATTAAATCGTTTTTAACGTTTTAAAATCAATTGTGATTAATTCGCAATTAATAAATTTTTTTTTTTTTCCATTAATTGCCATTTAATTCACGCTCGCATTTTTCACCTATAAAAGAAATCGAAATTTTCATTTGCAAATCACCCCAGTAGCAGCCACTGTCATGCCTAATTTTCCCCTCTTCTCGCTTTGATGTGCGCATTTGAGTGTTTAATTTCTTTACCTTCTTCTTCTATTATATTCGTTGTTAAGTTCATAGAGGGTCAACAAAGTTGTGCTAACTGAGTTGATAGCGGGCAGTTCTATCCTGGACATGATTTGTCAGTAGGGGTATAGCATCACTCATTATTGAGGTGTACCCGACAAATATCGTGTTAAGGACAATTTGCTGAGCATGTGGCTCTGCCCAATTGTGTGCTTCAAATTATCAGAGTGGTTCTATTTTTCTTAACGTTAACATAATTCAAGTTTCTGTTTAGTTTATTTTCCTTGTTACAGATTTGCTACAACATTCTTAACACGATATTTGATAATTCGTTAATTCTTCTGTATCAATGGCGAAAACTGATGTTGACAGACCTCAGAAATTTTCTGGAAAGGACTTCAAAAGATGGCAATCAAAAATGCTATTTTTTTTGAGTTTTCATATGCTTGATGAATTGGTTTTGAAGCCGTTTGACGAAACCTTGAATGAACCTGAAAATGAAAGAGAATTAGATAGTTGGAAGAAACAAAATTATATGGCTAAAAATCATATACTGAACTGCCTAGAAGATGCCATGTATGATTTTTACAAGGCAAAAGAAAATTTTAATGCATTTAATTTACGGACTGCATTAGAAGCTAAATATGAAGCAGAAACAGCGGGAAATAAGAAATTTTTAGTTGCACGATTTTTGGAATATAAAATGGTGAATGATAAATCTGTGGTAGATCAGTTTCTGGAACTTCAACAAATTATGAATGAAATTATTGCTGAAGGAATGGTGATTGACGAAACATTTCAAGTTTCGGCGGTGATTGAGAAATTGCCTAATTCTTGGGTTGAGTACAAGAGAAGACTAAGACATGAAACTGGTGAAATTAGCATGGTGGAACTGGGTAAGAAGATTCAAGTTGAAGAACTGTTGTGCTCAAAAGACAAAAATATATCTTCTGCAAGGGACATGTCCAACAAAGCCCATGTCAGCGAACACAAATCTTCTGCAAGCCTGGATCACAACAAACGCAAGCCTGGCCCGCAAAGAAAAGGTACTTTTCAAAAACCAAAATCTGGCATTGGTAAAATTAAAGGAGCATGTTATGTGTGTGGTATTTCTGGCCATATGGCAATACACTGTAGAAAACGTAAGGATGCAAATTTTAAAAAGCCAAATACAAATTTAGTTGAAAACAGCAAAAATGAGTTTTCTGGCACGGTGTCCGAAGTTAATTTAGTTACCAATGTGAGAGACTTGTGGGTAGACTCTGGAGCTACCAAACATGTCTGCGGAAACAAAGAAATGTTCACCTCCTATTAGACGGTAGGGGAAGGAGAAAAACTTTATATGGGTAACTCGTCTGCAGCACAGGTTGCAGGAAAAGGAAAAGTTGGGCTGAAGCACTCTTCTGGAAAAACTCTCACATTGAATGAAGTTCTACATGTTTCGGACATCTGCAAGAATCTTGTTTCTAGTGGTGTGTTAGATGATAAGGGATTTAAAATTGTAATTGTGTCTGGGAAAGTGATTATAACTAAGGGAAAGGACTATGTAAGAAAGGGCTATAAGACTGAGGGCTTATACAAATTGAATGTAACCTCTGTTGAAATGAATAAAATTGATTCTTCTTATGTTTGTGTTTCATTGAATATCTGGCATGGTAGACTTGGTAATGTAAATTATAAATCAATGAACAAATTGGCAAGCATAGGCTGCATTCCAAAATTCACTTCGGAAAATGAACATAAATGTGAAATATGTGCAGAATCAAAATATGCTAAAAAACCCTATAAAAAAAATATTCACAGAAATTCTCAACCCTTAGAATTATTTCACACAGACCTAGTTGACATGAAATCGGTTCAAACTAGAGGTGGTAAAAAATGGTTTGTCACTTTCATAGATGACTGTACTAGGTATTGTCAAATTTATTACTTAAAGGAAAGGATGATGTCTTAGAAGCCTTTAAAATATATAAATTAGAAGTTGAAAACCAAATGAGTACCACCATTAAAACCGTTAGGTCTGACCGTGGGGGTGAATATGTAATCCCTATAGGAGACATCTGTGCGCAACATGGTATCATTCATGAAGTAACTCCTCCTTATTCACCACAATCTAATGGTGTGACTTAACGAAAAAACCGAACCCTTAAGGAGATGATGAATTCCATGTTAATTAGTTCAAGACTACCTGCGAACTTGTGGGGGGAGGCCGTCCTCTCAGCTTGCTATGTCCCGAACAGAGTGCCTTTTAAAGGATCATTCAAATCTCCATATGAATTATGAAAAGGCAAGCAACCCTCTTATGCATACTTCAAAGTGTGGGGGTGTTTGGATAAGGTTTTTATCCCTCCACCTAAGAGGACTAAGATAGGGCCCAAAACCATTGATTGTGTCTTCCTAGGATATCCCGAACACACCACTGCTTATAGGTTTATGGTTGTGAGTTCTGAAAACTCAGAAATTTGTGTGAACACCATTATGGAATCTAGGGATGCTGCATTTTTTGAAAATGTGTTTCCGTTGAAATCTGAATCTCGCATGATATGTGAAGATCCCCTAGATGTCCCTTCTTCTAGCCATACCTTACCGGTAGAAGAAGATGAACCTGTTTATGAGCCCAGAAGAGGCAAAAGACTTAAGAGTATAATTTTTTTTGGACCAGACTTCATAACCTGTTTAGCTGAAAATGATCCACAAACCTATAAAGAGGCCATGACTTCTTCTGAAGCTCCATGGTGGAAAGAATCCACTATTAGCGAAATGGATTCCATTATACAGAATGAGACTTGGGAGATTGTAGATTTACCTCTAGGGTGCAAACCTATAGGTTGTAAATGGATCTTCAAGAGAATACGTAAAGTAGATGGAACTGTGGAAAAGTATAAAGCTAGACTAGTAGCTAAGGGCTATAAACAAATAGAAGGTGTAGATTTCTTTGACACATATTCACCTGTCACAAGAATTACGTCCATTAGGATGTTAATTGCTATCGCTGCTATTCATAACTAAGAGATACATCAAATGGATGTAAAAACATCGTTTCTAAATGATGAATTAGATGAAGAAATATACATGGACCAACCTGAGGGCTTTGTAGTGAAAGGTTGTGAAAACAAAGTGTGTAGACTTAAAAAATCTTTGTATGGCTTGAAACAAGCACCTAAACAATGACATGAAAAATTTGATCATGTAATGTTCTCTAGTGGTTTTAAAATAAATGAATCTGACAAGTGTGTTTACACTAAAACTGTGAATGATGCATGTGTGATTGTATGCTTGTATGTTGATGATATGCTTATACTAGGTACAACCATAGATGTAATTAATTCCACTAAGAACATGCTGAATGAGAACTTTGACATGAAAGACTTAGGTCCCGCTGATGTAATCGTAGGGATGAAAATTAGAAGGGAGTCTAATGGTTACAGTCTTAGTCAATCTCATTACGTTGAGTCTGCTCTTAGAAAATATAAACAGTTTGATAGTAAACCTGCGAGTACCCCATATGATCCTTGTTGTAGACTCAAGAAGAACAAGGGAAGTGGAGTTTCGCAACTTGAGTATTCACGTGTCATAGGAAGTCTGATATATTTAATGAACTGTACGAGACCAGACAGTGCCTATGTTGTGAATAGGTTAAGTAGGTATACTTGTAATCCGGGACAAGAGCATTGGGATGCACTTATCAGATTGTTATGGTATCTAAAATACACATCAAACGTTTGCTTAAGTTATGAGAAATACCCTGCAATCCTTGAAGGATATTGTAATGGAAACTGGATAGCAGACTCAGAGGAGTCTAAATCTACGAGTGGATATGTTTTCACTCTAGGTTGTGGATCAGTGTCTTGGAAGAGTTCCAAACAGACCTGTATCGCTCGATCCACTATGGAATCCGAGTTTATTCCATCAGATAAAGCAGGAGAGGAAACCGCTTGGCTAAGATGCTTTTTAGAAGACATTCCTCTCTGGCATAGGCATGTGCCAGCTATATCTATACATTGTGATAGTCAAGCTGCAATAGCTAATGCTAAAAACAGCAACTATAACGGAAAATCTATTCATATTCGGAGAAGACACAATTCTCTAAAACAACTAATCTCAACTGGCGTTGTTTCTGTTGACTTTGTGAGGTCTAAGGAGAATATCGCGGACCCTTTGACGAAAGGCTTTTCCAAGGAGATAGTTAGTAAAGCATTAAGGGGGATGAGGCTTAAGCTCATCAATTAAACTTTCCATGAAGGACACTCAACCTTGCTGACTGGAGATCCCAACATAAAGGTTTTGAATGAGACAACTAATTTGTGACGGGTTAAAGGAAACACTATTAGATAATCCCATTATATGTCCCTTCCCTATGGTGTAGACGTGATAGTGTGACTGCATGTGAGGATGACTTATGATTAAGTCTTAATGAGTTCTATAGTTTCAATTTAAGATTTTAGTGGGGTGTAGCAGTAAACACTCTTGATAGAACTCACCTATCTGAATGAGGAAGTGGGCCGCTTCCTATGAGAACTGAGCTGATTCTCTAGAGCATTCTGAGAAACGGGATACGTCCAGGGCCAAAATGGACATAATGGCATGAACTTAACAACACTTTTCAGAAATATCTCGCGTGGAAGCTATTGATAAATTAAACCAAACGATGGCAGTTCAAGACATCGCGTTCACTGTCCATCAAGTAGTTCCGGTAATTTCTCACTAAGCAAAGGTTCAAGGCCTTATGGACACCTATTGCTTAAGAGGTATTTCTCGTTTTCTGATTTCTGATTTTATCGCTTTCTTCATTCATGTGGGGGATTGTTAGAGATGAAAATGAATTTGTTAAAATTAAAATAGTCTTGATGGGATTGGAACTTAACATCAAAGAGTTACTAGCCGTTGAATTGGGTGGAAATAACAATTCCATTTTCACTCTTTAGTGAATGAAGAACCTTTGGTTAGTCCCACATTGGACAAACCAAGGATGAGTGCTCTCTTTATTACCACAAAATTGGCAACTAAGGGAGGGCCCTTAGGTTTAGATGCTTTTGTGGTAGGGGGAGGACTAAGGAAATGGGCTAGTGGTTTGATGCATGCTTATCACACATGTGCGGTGCTTCGCACCGAAGCACGTACGCGGGTCGCGGGCTTGCGGGCTTACGGAGCTTGCATGTGTTTTGCGCGTGCTCGGCGTGAGCTAGCGAGTGCCCCATCAATTCTTAACGGTTTTTTGTTTTAATTCCTAAATTAAATCGTTTTTAACGTTTTAAAATCAATTGTGATTAATTCGCAATTAATAAAAAAAAATATTTTCCATTAATTGCCATTTAATTCACGCTCACATTTTTCACCTATAAAAGAAATCGAAATTTTTCATTTGCATATCACCCCAGTAGCAGCCACTGTTCTGTCTAATTTTTGCCTCTTTTCGCTTTGGTTTGTGCACTTGAGTGTTTAATTTCTTTACCTTCTTCTTCTATTATATTCGTTGTTAAGTTCATAGAGGGTCAACAAAGTTGTGCTAACTGAGTTGATAGCGCACAGTTCTATCCTGGACATGATTTGTCAATAGGGGTATAGCATCACTCATTATTGAGGTGTACCCGACAAATATCGTGTTAAGGACAATTTGCTGAGCAGATGGTTCTGTCCAATTGTGTACTTCAAATTATCAGAGTGGTTCTATTTTTCTTAACGTTAACACAATTCAAGTTTCTGTTTAGTTTATTTTCCTTATAGAAGGAAGACGGCTTACAACAAATAAAGCGTGACACCTCAGGTATGCCATCATAGACTTAAATTCATCCTAAGCTACAGCATCGCACTATCATTAATTTAAGAGCACTGACCGATTGTTCTCATCCAAAAACGGCAAAGTGAAGTAAAAGCAGGCAGTTTTGGTAATTGTCTTACTGTTTCATGAGCCGTTGCGAGGTGGTCTCCAATGGGTCCAGTTATAAGTTACCATATGCATCACATGAGGTCTTAAATCAGGATGATACACTACAAGAAAAACGGGCTTAAGCGTCTAAAATCTTAGCAAGAGCTCGGAAATTTAGTCGCTTAAATTGTTTAAGCGTCTAAAATTGCAACTGCCAGAAATATTGGCGGCAATAAACATGTCTCCACTATTATTTAGCAACGAAAAAATATACTTAATCGCTAGATCCTTTGTTCAAGTAATTTATAGCAACTAAAATAGTGATCATGTAGCTATTTACTTTGAGGCACCGACTCGTAGCAACAACAAAATAAATTGGTTGGTCAAACCTCTCTCAGCAACTAAGTTTGAGCCACAACCAAATATGCTTAATTGCTAGATCCGTTTTTCAAGTAATTTATAGCAGCTAAAAGTTGATCATGTAGCTATTCAGTTTGAGGCACCGACTCGTAGCAACAACAAAATAAATTGGTTTCTCAAACCTCTCTCAGCAACTAAGTTTGAGCCACAACCAAATATGTTTAATTGCTAGATCCGTTTTTCAAGTAATTTATAGCAACTAAAAGTTGATCATGTAGCTATTCAGTTTGAGGCACCGACTCGTAGCAACAACAAAATAAATTAGTTGCTCAAACCTCTCTCAGCAACTAAGTTTGAGCCACGACCAAATATGTTTAATTGCTAGATCCGTTTTTCAAGTAATTTATAGCATCTAAAAAAGTGATCATGTAGCTATTCACTTTGAGGAACAAACTCGTAGCAACAGAAAATGAATTGGTTGCTCAAACCTCTCTCAGCAACTAAGTTTAAGCCACCACCACATGTTAAAAAAGAGAATTACTTGATAAAACCTCTCCCAGCAACTAAGTTTAAGCCGCCACTATCATTTCAAAAGAGAAGTCAGTTTTTAATGTAGACATTTAAGAACTTAGTATTAATCCAACAAACTTATTATGATTTATTTATGGGAACATGAAAACACGTTTAAATCAATATTAGGAATATTTATGGAAACATGAAAACATATTTAAATCAATATTTTAATTCATTGTGATCAAATATTTGGATGTACAAATTAAATTTTTTAACATGAGTCGTTTAAATTGACTATAATTAAGCTTTTTTAAAAACATTTGTCAAGCTTTTAACAATAAAAAATGCTTTCCTCGGTTCAGAATTTGTTAAGAAAAGTCAGGTAAGATACATGCCACTGCCAGCACTCCTGGATCATTTCTAGAGTGTTTAAAAAAATGATAATTTCACAAGACAGCAGGATGCGTATTATTCTTTTTTTTGTTTTTTGTTTTGTTAATGGCAATCATAATCTATTGAATCAGGAAAAAAAGAATCAGGAGAAACTAAACTAGGGCCAACGAACTCACAGATACCGGCATAAAACAAGGTGATCCTTCCAGGTCACACATTTGACAAAAAGCACGCTAAAACCAAGTAATACTTCCAGGCAAGACGTTTGAGAAAAAGCATGCTAAACTGACAATCCTTGCAACTCAAAATCTAGTACCAACTTCAACAGGCAACTAATGCTTAACACTAAATTATATATCACTATTCATCCGATTGAATGTTATGTAAACAATTGATATTCATGGTTGTGGAACAGTCTACAATGGCATGCAAATAGACTGTCAGCCAGGATTACAATTTCATCTCCTTAGAAATTTAAAGTCGTATATATAAAGCTGCAGGAAGTTGTAATGAGAGGCTAAAGTTTGTTTCTCTTGATTAAAACGAAGTTCTACGTCCTTAGCATCCCGCTCCATCTTCTCCCTCAACTCACAAACTTTGTTCTCTAGATTCAAAACACAGGAATTGCTGGCAGATAGTAATCCTTCTTTCTCTTCAAGTATAGATCGAACATTGGAAAGATCACCTTGAGAAGAAGCATCTACTTCTTCATTAGCAGCATCACATAACTTTATCTTTTGCATATACTTCTTCATTAGCAGCATCACATAACAGTTGGACTTTATCTCAATCCATTCCAATGACACTGACCATGGCACTTTTAGCTACATCTGCTGCATCCTGGCATTAGCTTCATGGTTTAGGAGCGGGACCAAACCCCTTTGGAGCTGTTCACTCACAAGAAAAGAAAAAACAGCATTCAGGAGAAAAAATTATTGAAAGTAAATTGGGAATATTCATATAGATGTTTATCTCAACGAAGCATTCCTAAATTTACTTTAAGCAAACCTAAAATGATTCGTAATATCATGACGCTGGACAAAGATGTCTTATCCACTTATAGATTTGGTTAATGGTTTTTTATCTTCTAGAGATCAGTTTTTTTGCTTTAAAAAAAAAGATTTATTAAAAAAAAAAAAAGTGCAGTTACAAGACCAGAGTCAGACCTTTGTACTTTTCCTTGACGGCGTGGATCGCACTCAGTAGCCTGTCGAATAGCTCTTGCAAAAGCCTTAAACGTTGCCTCAGTAATATGGTGAGAATTTTTTCCAGCAAGCTGCACTCAACACAAATTGGAATGTTCTGTTACAAGGGGAACAAGAAAAATTTCCAGAGTGTAATAGTGCAATGTAGAAACTAAGATGATACCTTGATCCAAAAAGCACCCTCATTGGAATGTCCAATTCGGCTAAATAGTAAATAAGTTTGATTTGTTTAACAATGCTAACATTTCACACTAATATTCAAGGGCATTACCTGTCGGATATGAAGGGTCATTCCAGAGGTATTCATCAAAGGCGTAACAATTACGAACCTTATGGCAACACAAGAATTACTCCTTATGATAACATAAGAATTACTCAGCACATTCAAATATACATCTATAAATTTTAAAATCTCAGTGGTTTCCAGCACTCAAGTAAATGTCCATGAACAAAAGAAACATGTAGAATGCTATGACACTTGGGACATGGGATGAGGTAACCTTAGCAGATCCACATAAGAGTTTGAAAGCTTTGTGAATGTAACTAAGAGCTATGGATAACCCTTAACCTATATCTTTAAATACAAATTGAAGTAATTAGATCGCATCCCTTTCGAACAAGACAACTATTAAAACATCATTAACCAATTGAGTGCCTCTAGTCCTCATAACCCAAATTTTATTCACACCTTAATTCATGATCATTATTTCCAAAACTTCAATCACTCAAAATAGAAATTAGAACAAGACAAGCCACACCCCATCCTTTCAAACCCTAAGTCGCTCCCGAATAAATTTTCAATAGTATTTCAAGAGGGCAGCAGATTGCCTAGTCCTCCACCAGGTTAGGTCATATTTCCCTTAACCCTGTTCCTTTAATGTTTCAAAAATCAAGAACTAACTTAACAGAGACTCCAACATTTAAATCGTTTGAGACGTTCAACTAATCAACAAATTCTTACACAGCAGTACAAGTATCATTCTCTATCTACAGTTAGTTGGTAACATATCCCGAATTCATATAGCTAAAAAACATTCCGTAATCTGGAAGAATTTCCCTATCTAGCACAATTCACAAAAAAACAAAAAACCTACAACAAAAGAGCCTTAAAAAAACAAATTGATAATTAATCAAATTCAGTTTTGGCTGTAAAACTCAAAAATTGATCAAAATTTATACTTTGAGCCATCAATTTTGACCCAGTAAAAAAAATACGAAGAATATACCTTTGTTCCTTATATTCCAAATTGGAAAAGACGAATATTCTTAGATCGAAGAAATTTACAATTTCTTCTGGATACAGTTCCCTTTGTTACATTACTCTCATTAATTAAATCAAATGGTTCTGTCTCAACATCATAAATATCATTTCCGTAGAATGAATCAATGGTTTTTGTTTGAGTTTCAGAGATTATATCAATGGGTTTTGCTTTATAATCAATAGAAACACTTCCAGCAGAGATTGAATCAATGGGTTTGAGAAATTTGGGGTTATGAGTGAAGAAGTATTAAAATTTAGGGGGTTTTGAGATAAGAAGATTCAATTTACGGGTTTGAAAAGGAGATTGAGGTTTTGTTGTTATTAATTAATCAAAAACATAAACAAGGAAATTGAGGTTTTGTTGCAGTCGAATAAGGAACCCTAGTTTTCTCAGATTGGTGATGGTGGTGATGCAGAGAGAGAAAAGAAAATGTTGAAAATGAAAGAGAAAATTTTGTGAAGGGTTTTGATAAAAAACAATTAACGGTGGTGATGGTACCTCATACGGATTCAGATTTGCTTTTGATGGTCCAGATTTGCTTTTGGATGGTCATACGGATTCTGTGTTTGTTTCAATTTTGTGTTAGTTACCATTGTGTGTGTTAGTTACCATCTTACTGAAACGAAAATTTGAAAGGTAAATATTGGATTTCGAATGTCGTCAACTAATATTTCTATCGTAGCCTAATGAATTTTGGAAATTAGGATTCATCAAAAATATTTTTTTTTGTAATTAGGGTTCTTAGTTTGTCATTTGTTTATAAATTATGATTTGATGAATAGGGTTAAACCCCAACAAATGTTCAATTAAAAGGACCCAATTTTGCGTGTCCGATAAGTTTAACAAGTTAGGGGAAGAGGTTACTAAGGATAATAAGGTGTACATGAACCCTAAACCCTGAACTATGAAATCGAGTGAAATTGATGAAATCGAGTAATTGAGTGAAATTGATGAAAAATTGATATAGTTTGAGTAAGATCGATCAAAATTGAGTGTATTCTAGTCGGCTCGATAAAAAATTGAGTGGATTTTAGTGAGATTGATGAAATCATAGTTTCATATCGTTAGATTTGTTAGATCGATAAAAAAATGAATAAGTTTGATTGGGATTGAATAAAATTCAATAAATTTAAGTGAAATCGAGTGAAACTGATGAAAAATTGATATAATTTGAGTAAGATCGATCAAAATTGAGTGTATTCAAGTCGATTTGATTACAAATTGAGTGAATTTTAGTGAGATTGATGAAATCATAGTTTGATATCGTTAGATTTGTTAGATCGATAACAAAATGAATAAGTTTGATTGAGATTGAATGAAATTCAATAAATCAAAGTGAAATCGAGTGAACTTGATGAAAAATTGATATAATTTGAGTAAGATCGATCAAAATTGAGTGTATTCAAGTCGGTTCGATAAAAAGTTGAGTGAATTTTAGTGAGATTGATCAAATTTTGGTTTAACTCACACATTTGTCTCAATCCGTATGATAATCCAACAACAAATCTAGACCATCCAAAACCTTCATGATTCGTATGAGGTGGCTTATCCATTAGTGCAGTTGTGTCACTCAATTTCACTTCAAATTAGTTAGTCTCGTTCAATTTTGCTCTTTTTTTCTTCAATATTATTCATTTTCACTCAAAATGTTTCGATCTCATTTAGTTTTATCATTTGTGTAATAACATGTTTAAATTTTGGGTAAATCGTCTATATTGCTTTGAGGGGTTCACGAATAACCCAAATTGGGCAAATCAAATTTGAATTGTAGTGAAATTAAAGGAATTTATGTTCACTTTAAACATAGGATTAAGAAAACACACAAAAATTGAACTAATTCGAGTGAAAGTGGGGAAATGGACTTTGGATTTCAACTATTAGGTATAATTGACCGACAACAAGCGAAATTAAGTGAAATCGGTGGAAATTCGATTTGAGTTAAACTGGATAAATCGATTGAATCCTATAAAAATTGAGTAACGTCGACCGACATTGGGTGAAATTGTCATGAAATTCACATAAGTTGAGTGAGACCGAGCGATATTAGATAAAATTAATATATCACGAGTCAAATTGACTAAGCTCGATAAACATTCGGTTAAAATGGTAGATAATATGAGAAATTGATAAGTATATCCATCAATACGAGGAATCACCACCGGATCTCTAAATATATCATTTTTTTAATTTTTTATAATTCGAAGGTTGATAAATAAACCGAATACACGGGTTCGATTTAACAAGGAATCATGACTTTTTAGACCTATAAGCCTCCGCTCTTTAATGTTCACATAACGAGAAATGTTTGATGCATACCCGTCCGAAACCTTAATTTCCTTCAACAGTCTACAAAATGAATCCTTCTCAGTGTTCGACATCACATATAAGGCGTTTGGCACCCTATACTTATCCCCTATTATTGTCTAGTGGAAAATCAATAACAATTATCGAATTCATTTCTTATTTTTCTGATTCATTCTTACATATTCAAAATCAGCATTTATGTATAATTGAAGGTCGATAAAAATATCTTAAATCATTATAATTTTTATTATTCTTTGGATTTTTTTTCATATTGAAGGTTGATAAATAAACCACGAGTTCGTTTTAACACAAGATTGATAGGTTATGGGTAAAATTGACTAAGATCGATGGACATTCGGTTAAAATGATGGATAACTGGAGAAACCGATGGAATCCAAAAAAAATTGAGTGAGGTCGACCGATATTGGATAAGATTGACGGATAACAAACGAAATTACACGAAGTTGATGGAAATTCGGTTTGAATTGATATGTAACCATATAAACCCATGAAATGTATGAGAAATCTAGTGAGATCGAACAGTATTGGATAATTGATAAATAACAGGTGAATACGCTCAGGTGATTTACACAAGTCGATTGTAAAAAAATTTGTGCAAACTCGGGAATTATGTTTAACCGAAAGTCGATAAAAATTCTCGAATTTATTTCTCATTATTTAGATTCATCTTAATTATCATAAATTTTTCGTATTGATTCTAAAATATTACTAATTAGTAGATTCTCAAAATAATAGTTGCAAATCAGAAGCATGAAATATCAAGAGACCTAGACTAAGCATAAACCATCAACTGAAATCATAACTACTTAATAAAAATCGTATATCAATTTTATTCAATGAAAATAATCATAAAAAAATTGTAAAATTAATTTAATAAAAAGTTACCACTTTATTATTGGAAATATGACTTCCTCCATTTTTTCAGAGTTTTAATTCCTCAAGATGAAAATACTCTTAGTAGATAAAAACATGCTAGAAAAGTATTTACCAAGAAGAATTATATATTTACTTTAGCAAAAAAAAAAAACACATATTCTTTTGTGCACTTGCCTTAATCCGTATGAAGTGCTCAAATCAAATCTCTACCGTCCAAAAAAAATCATAATCCGTATGACTTAGCCTTATCACCGTCCAAAACTTTTCATATAAGCTTATTTTCTCTCACTTCATTTTGCTAAACCTAGTTTCATTTTCCGCCTCCATCTCTTTTTCCGCCTCCATCTCTCCCGTTCTTCCTTTTCTCTCTGGTTCAACCTGCTCTAAATGAGATACAAAGTCAGAGGTGGGTTTTGTTTTCACCTTCTAGTTTGATTCCGGTCTTGAGTTTTGTAGCAGTATCAATTACTAATCTGTGAATCTGTAATTGCAGGTCAGTGATAAGATGGATCCAAATGACCTAGTGAAGCTCATTTGAGATCTTGAACCCCAGAACAAACCCGGAAGAATTACAGTTATTGTAAGGATGGGAGCTGAAAAAATGAGAGCCAAATTGCCTGATTTGATCATGGAAGTTCGCTCAGTTGGAAAAGACAGTGACAAAAGTGGTACTTGAAGAGGAAGATTCTAACACAAAATCTCAGGTTTAAAGATTAAAGCCAATAAGTGTAAGGTTGGTCTTAATTTACTGGTTTTGTGTATGTATTTGTAATTTTACAGTTTATTTGGTAGATCTGTACTAATTATTTGGTTGGGTTTGGTTTGATTTTAATCCTTGCAGTGGTAAGACCTCGAGGAACACAATCATAGCTTCAAAATTTATACAAGGACACCAAGCAATCAAGTCGGATTTGTTTGACACGGTGAGAACTTTACCCTTTTGTTTCTTCAAATCTAGGGTTTGGTTTGGTTGATTTCAAAAAAATTAATTTCTGATGATCTAAAAAAAATCATTTTCAATCCCTGTTTTTGTAATATTTTTATTTTATTTTCTTAGGGTTTACATCGATTGTTTTGATTCTGATTTTTTTCTGATTTTTGAAGCTAGGGTTACATGTATGAGAACTGAAATCATCATCAGAGTTACGTAAGTTAAAGGCTCCCTCTGCCAGTGTGCCTGAAGTTGGACAACCAAGTTCATCTGAGAGAAATGGATCCTCACTTGATGATGGCAATCTACAAACTTTGAACAACAGTTTCAACAAAGTAAAAATGAGTGCCAAGAATTAGAAGCTTCAGAGAATTATGGGAATATAAATGTTTGTTAACAGGTTGTTTGTGGTTCGTGGGAAGTTGTATGAGCTACTAATTAATTGCATTCGTCCCCTTCTTATTCTGAAGGTAAAACATAGTAGCTGTAGTTTTGTATCTTAATTAACTGGCAGTCTAGCATATGAAAGAACTCTAATCTCTTGCATTACAGAGGCTGTTATTTGAGATTTTAAAGAAGTTGGATGCCGAACTGAAGCATGAGGTCTGCTATTGGGCTGCATATTATGTAAGTGGTCATTTGCAGACTCCCCAAGTATAATTGGAAAGTTGATATGCTTAAATTTAGAGGGTATAAATTATATTTTCGGGGTACAAAAAACCTAGATAGTATTGTAACATGTTCATCTTTCCTTGCCTGGATACTAACTTTTTTCTAATATATTGGCTATAATTGAGCCAATATTGCTCTTTCCTTGCCTGCTGTTTCACATGGTTATTTACTATGGCCTTTGAGTTGGTATAACTTCTGAAGCTTCTAATTCTTGGCAATTATTCTAATGGTGGTTTTATATTCTCTGATGTGTAGCCCAGTTTCAACAAACTTTGAACAACAGTTTCAACAAATAAGTGCCTTTGAGTTGGTGTAACCCATGTCAACATGCACGATTAGTATATAGAGGTATACTAATTATGGGAGTAATTGTAAAATCATTTTAATTGTTGTTTAAATCTCGACTATGTTCACTAGAAGGGAGTTTAGGGGTCCTGCCATTTAAGTTTTGATGTGAGGTAGGTTGGCTTGGATGTTTGCTCATCTATGCTTACCTTCATGTTAAAATATTGAATACGAGTCGATCCGATTCTTATATGATGGTACTCGGATCAATACAGCGCTTACCTTTGATGAAGTAATTTCTTTGGTTAATTTATCATTATTATCACACAAGCAATTTTTTTTTTTTTGAACCACTGAGTCTCAGGATTCTATTTACCTAATTCATACTGAAGATTTTGACTTGAAAACCCCTGAATTTGCTTGTTTAATTGGAATTTCACTCTAAACTCATTACTAATCTTTGATTAATGCATCTAATTACAGAACAAGAAGAACTTGTAAGGTCATTTGAACAGAAACAAACTCAACAGAGTCGTCTGTGGAAGGTTAGTATCCAATTTCTGTTTTTTTTTTCTTTTTCTTTTTTGTAGTTAATGGTCTTTGTTTCATCTAGGTTCAGTTTGTATTGAGTTTCTGATGTATATTGAAAACCCCATAAGCTAAGTTCACTGCGGAAATTCGCAGAACTTTGTATCCGCAGCTTGAAAAGTTTTTAACATTCTAAGCAGGACATGAGTAACTAAACATCAAGCATGGACCATCAACATAAGGGTATATACCTAAACTAATTCGTACATTTCTGTTGAATTAGTAACCATATTCTTGACTTAATTCTTCTGTTGAATTCCTCTTCTTTTTATTTATCTGCAGGTGAGGACTGTTTCAGAAAAACAAATGATGTTATTGAGAACAGCCGTTCACGATGTAAGCTGTCCAAGCTGGCTTTGTATCAGGCTTAGGAAAAAACTTAGCTCTATGTTAGATACATATCTTTCTTGAGTGAGGCCATATCTGTTTTTGAAGTAGTGTTCTTTATGTTTTGCTTTAAGATTGTGGAGATTGTAAATATTTCTTAAAGAAAATATTATATTGTATTTTTTTTCCTTTTCCTTAAAGAGTGTAATTTTCTTAAGAAATGATATAAATTGAATTATGTGATATAATGAATTTTTTTTTTTTAATTTGGTTCATAATTTATTTGGTATTAATTTTAATTTTAATTATGATTTGGGGTTACTGAAATCAGAATAGTGAAGTAATTTTTTAGCGAGCAAAAAAATTGAGTAGCTTAAATACTCCAGCAACCAACTTTAAGCTAATTAAAATCTGAATTCTAAAAATTTTGGAAGCTTAAAAATTTAAACGATCAACTTGAGTAAAAACTTTGATACCTTTAAAGTTTAAGCAACCAACTTCAGGACAATCAAAAGAAAAAATCGCTAGTAGCAAGTAAAATCATTTGATCGCTTAAAATTTTAACCAAGTAAAATCAGGTTTAGTTGTTCCATGTATCTTCCAACTAGGTAGTTTAATAGCTCCTAAGTCACAAGTTGCTTCTAGAGAGTAAAAAATTTTGTACCTCAAAAGCTTGAGCAACCAACTTCAGGCCAATCAAAATCATAAATCACTTTTACCGAGCAAAATTCTTGAGAGCTTAAAACTTTAACCAAGCAATTCAATATATTGTTGCTCCATGTCTCTATCAACTAAGTAGTTTAATTGCTTTAGAATGATTGGTATATCTGAAGCGATTGATATGTTACTTGCTATATTGGTTGGTCTAGATGTTAAGCAATCAAAATTTTACTTGCTCCATGTTAGTTGGTCTGATGTTAAGCAATGAGTAAAGCAATCGCTTTAGGTAAGTTGGTTTATTACTAGAGCGATTGCATGGTCGCTCAAGGCTTTGAGATACATGGCTTTGGGCAACCAACGTAGCGAGTGCCACTTTTAGTCGCTATAACGGTTATAGCGACTTAAAAGGGGCTTTAAGCGACTTAAAACGATATGTCGCTAAAACCCGTTTTTCTTGTAGTGTTTCTTGTCCTACTTCTTAGGCATTGAGGTGGTTCCAAACTCACAGGGGATTTTACTATCACAACGACGATATATTCTTGATTTTTTGGCTAAGTACAAGATGTTGGAGGCAAAGCCAGTTCTCACCCCAATACCCACTACGCCGCACTTAAGCTTACAATCTGGCTCTCCATTAACCGACCCAACTGAGTATAGGGCTCTAGTTGGGAGTCTCCAATACTTACTTCTCACAAGACCAGACTTGAGCTATGCTGTAAACAAGCTGTCCCAATTCATGCGTCGTCCAACCATACTTCATTGGCAATTCGTGAAGCGTCTTCTACGTTACTTATGTGGTACCCTTAATGATGGTATTCAAATATATAAGGCATCTCCTATTCAGTTGCATGCTTTTTCTGATCACATTCATCACGTGAATACAACAAATGTGCAAGCCTACTCTGATGGAGATTGGGGTGGAAACAAAGATGATTTCTCCTCCACAAGTGCATACATCATATATCTTGGTCTCAATCCCATTTCTTGGAGCTCCAAGAAACAAAAATCCATTGCTCGTTCTACTATGGAAGCTGAATATCGAGCAGTAGCAAATACAGCTTCCGAGCTCAATTGGTTTACGTACCTTCTTACTGATCTACATGTTGCACTCCCCAGATGTCCAGTTATATATTGTGATAATGTCGGAGCAACTCAGCTGTGTTCAAATCCTGTCTTTCACTCACGTATGAAACATGTAGCCATCGACTTTCACTTCATACGTGACCAGGTACAAAATGGTGCGCTGCGTGTTGCTCATGTTTCATCTGAAGATCAACTTGCAGATGCACTTACCAAGCCTCAATCTCATTCGCGCTTTAGGCAGCTAAAATCCAAGATTGGCCTTCTCACAAGACGTCCATCTTGAGGGGGCGTGTCAGAGAACAACCTAAAGACTCGGGCGTACAAGACTTCCAACTGCATTCTAATGCAGCAACTGCATGCCGCAGACTTCTCCAAGGGAACCAGCCTAACTAGTTGTAACAAACCCCATGTATAGGATCATTCAACTGATCTAGTTTACTTCCAATGTATATATATTCTCTGTAATGTAATCGATTAAATATATGAAAAACCAATCTTAACACTATGTTTACCCTCCCAGTATTTGGGATCATGAATTTGTGCAATCTCTTAAGAGTGATTATACAGTTAAATATTTGATTCTGGTTTAATAGAGTATTAATTATAATTCGAACTTTAAACAGTAATTTACTTATATACTTCATCGTATGTTTGTGTGGAAAGAATCCAAGTATGGTAGGCGTGTTGAGGAACTTAAGGAATGCGTTAAGCACATGTTTGTTGATCATCAAAAAGAAAGTGATAGGTCCTTAGCTTCGTCTGATTTGTTGATGCTGATCAATATCATTCAAAGGCTTGGAATTGGTCACCATTTTGATACTGAGATTAAAGCTGCATTATGCGCCATCCAGGACGAGCATATTGTTTGGGAACAAGAGAGTTTGGTTCTGCAAGCCGTGAGATATAGGCTCCTTAGACAACATGGTTATGAAGTTTCTCAAGGTAATCCGTTTCTGGAAAGAGATACTATTACTTTTTTAATTTGATATATTTTTAGGCTAAAATAAAAAAAAGGATAATATCTTTTTTTCCAGAAACGGAGGTAGTATCTATTTTTGTTAATCTCGGTCATTTTTGTTGTCTATACACTCCTAATTTATACATCTAACTTAATATATGAATTCTATGAATGCACGAGAAATAGATTTCTTCAAGAAGTTCCTAGAGGAGACTAGATCATCACCCATGAAAGCAACCATGCAGAATTAAATAGACATCGGAGGAATTTTAAGTGTATATGAAGCTTCCTTCTGCGCGAATCAAAGCTTCCAACTTTCTTATGTAGATGGGATGTTAACACATTGGAAGATCTTTCGTACTTCATGAAAATATGTTTCATGGCTATCTTTAGTCTCCTCAATGACATCGCTTACGACATTCTAAAGAAGCATGGTATGTTAGCCTTTTTCCCATATGAACTAAAATAAGGGGAAAAAGGATATGTGATCCATTAGCCCCACTACTCTCTCCCACCTTTAGAAATACCACCTCACTCTATATATATCGGTAACTTCTCTATGATGGCTAGGGTTAGTTTTACAGAAAGATAGAAAAACTGAACAGAAGGTCACCAAAACCATTCTCATCCCATATACACCATCTAAAAGTGAGAAGGAGGGTTTGGAACCAAAGTTCATAGCAACCAAGAAATTAGGGCAAACTCAAAGATTAAAGACAATGGCTGGAGGTATTTATAATCTCTTTCTTTTGCTTCCGCTTCTAATTCTGTATGTTCATATCACATATGTTCATATTGTGATAGAATATACATATTAGGTTTTACATTTGGTATCAGAGCCTATAATCACATCTGCCTTGCTTGCTATGAAATTATTTTGTTGATGAGTTTTGATTCCAATAATCTTTCATAAAATTAATTTTCCTGTTAATATTTTTCAACCGTTGGTTAGGGCTGGATTTTGATTATGTCTTAGTCGAGTATCTCATATGTCTTCTCTTAAATTTTGAAGACAATCGGACATTGTTAAGGCTCCGAATAGATTGATTTTCGGAACTGTATTTCTGAAAAATTCAGATACCATGTGGTACCGAGGAACTCTTGTAAAATATTATCCAACCTTTAGATGGTTCTCATAATTTAAGTACGTATGATACATGTTGTTATAATTGTCCTGTAAAAAGTTCAGGAAGATCGGACTCCGTTTAGTACCCCATAACCCCTGCTAGATCAAACTTTGTCAGTAGAGAATTATGTTGAAATAAGGTTTATTTAATACCTTAGTCTGGAAATTCCAGCCGTTAGAACCTGCTGAAAATTTAATATCTTTTAGTGTAGGTTCTTATAGGTTTTCAGGTTGAATTTCATAAAAATCAGGTAAGTGTAACGTCACTCTTTACCTTTAAATGTTAGTTTCAGTTTTGTGCTGAGATTATGTCTTTGATCAAGTAGACGACAATATTTAAGGTTAAATTGCCAGTTTACATTAATTAGTACATACAGAGACTTGGTAAACATAAACGAGACATTGTGAGCATTTCTGAAAGGTTATGTTTGGGTGACATTAGAGAATACAGTTTTGCAGAATATATTTAATTTAAAAACTAAGGATGTTTACGTTCTGTAGCTAAATTAAGGTATCGGCCAAACCCCACAGTGATAAGTTTATGATGCTCTTAAACTCGAGTATGACTTCGATTTACGGGGTCTAAGTGAACTTTTAGAGTGATAAAACCATTGAGTGCACATACAATCTTTAATTTTTCACATGGTAGATTTTGTTCTCAATCACATACAGGCATAGAGAGAATCATTTAAATATGTATGTTTAGCTCTAATAGTATTTGTTGTATTATTATTTGTTGACATGTGCAATGGTTATAAATAAAACCATTAGGATTGTACATGAACAAAGATTAAAGAAATATGTCAAGTGATTTAATAATTTTAGTAATTAGAGAGTAGCCACAGCATCTCTAGTTATTTAAAATTTTCTTAAGAAATCACATGTGGAAACTAGACATAAATTTCTAATTAATCATACGTAATATGATGAACTATGCCCACAGGAAATTTTATTATATTTGTATGATTAATTGGGGTGAAATATTGAATTATGTTTCTTAATCTACCCACAGGAATTAAGGAATGAATATGGTTTAATAGTTTCATCATGTAGTTATGAATCTAATTTGAGTAGGACTTTAGCCCACAGGCAAGTTTTATGTCACTAGATTCATATTTTTTATATACATGACTTGCATTGGTAAATCATGATTAAGTTTAAGTCTCAAATTTTGTTTATAAGCATGTATATATTTTTCTTTGCAACAATTTTAACTGGAAATATTTCTGATGTCAATTGTGACATTCTTGAATTAAAGGGTGATAACTATAAGGTATGGAAAGAAATAGTGCTTTTACAATTGGGATGAATGGATATCGACTATGCAATTCGGAAAGACAAACCACCTAACATAACTGAGACTAGTGCTCTAGATGCAGTTGATCTTTATGAAAAATGAGATCGATCTAATCATCTCTCAGTTATGTTCATAAAGACCAAAATTTTGAATAGTATTCGGGGTTCTGTCGATAAGCATACTAAGGTTAAAGATCTCCTTAAAGCCATTGATGAGCAGTTTGTAAGTTCTGACAAAGCTCTTGCTAGCACCTTATTTATGAAGTTTTCATCCATGAGACACAATGGGTTTAAGAATGTGCGTGATTATATCATGAGCATGAGGGATAGTGCGACCCAACTTAAGGATTTGGAAGTTACCATGTATGATTCTTTCCTAGTTTATTTCATTTTGTGTACTCTTCCTCCACAATATGACCCCTTTTAAGATATCTTATATACACATAAGGATAAATGGTCAATTAATGAACTTATGACCATCTGTGTTCAAGAGAGGGGAGATTGAGGATGAAAAAGGGAGAAAAGGTGAACCTTACTATTGCTTCTTCTTCAAAGAAGAAAAGGGATCACGTTAAGGAAAATGGAAAGCTTTCAACTAACCAAGCATAAAGAAGGAGTCTCCGTGTTTCTTTTGTAAGAAGAAGGGACACATGAAGAAGGATTTCAATAAGTTTAAGACTTGGCTTAAGAACAAAGGTAATTCTGTAGCGTTTGTTTATGAATTTAATATGGTTAATATTAATCATAATACATGGTGGATTGACTGTGGTATTACAATCCATGTTTCGAATACCTGAACATTACATCTATTCAGGCAGTCAGATGAGTTCACATGTAGAAGTTGTTGGGACATGCAGTTTAATTTTAAGTATTGGTTTTATTTTGCATTTAGAAAAGACATTTTATGTACCAGGTTTCACTAGAAACTTGATTTCAGTTTCAAGACTTGTACCTTTATGAATTTCCTTTAATTTTTCAGATTCTGGTTTCAGTATTCTCAGAAATTCTGAAGTTATTGGTTATGGTATTTTGTCTATCGTCTTTATTTGCAAAATGATATCACTCATAGTTCTATGCATGTTAATATTGGGTTAAAAAGATATATTATGAATGAGGACTCCTCTATTTTGTGGCACCTGAGATTGGGACATATCTCCATTGAGAAAGTTAAGATATTGGTAAAGGATGGGGTACTAGGTACTTTAGACTTTACCGATTTTGATACTTGTGTTGGTTGCATTAAGGGAAAGCAAACTAACAAACACAAAATTGATGCCAAGAGAAGTTCAAACCTATTAGAGATCATACACACGGACATTTATTGTCCGCACATGAACGCTAATAATCCGAAATACTTTATCACCTTCATAGATGATTATTCAACACTTGTTTCGTTCTAAAGACGAAGTTTTGGATGCCTTTAAATTTTTTAAGGTTAAAGTTAAGAAACAATGTGGTAAGCACATTAAGATTGTGAGATCAGATAGAGGTGGAGAGTACTATAGTATATTTCTTCATAGCACTAGAATTGTGGAATCAAGAATGCTAAATTTCTTAAGAATGACTTGATTAGTGGGAGTGATGAATTTCAGGATATTGTTCCCAAAAAAAAAAATAAAAAATAAATAAATAAAAATAATGATCAACTTCCACCTACTGTTTCAAGTGACAAGTTGATTGTCAACTAATTCTAGTGACTATTTAGTGTATCTGCGAGATTCGGATTGTAATATTTGAGCCGATAATGATCTTATGTTATTTTCACAAGCCATAAATTCTATAGATTCATACTTATGGATCAATGTATATACCTTAAGATCAGTGGGAAACCTTAAGTGATGGATCAATGTATATACCTTAAGTGTAGCACCCATTGTAAAAGATGATTGGTTCAGTTTGGACCAATGCCCCAGGAATGACATTGAAAGGGAACAAATGAAAAATGTTCAATATGCTTCAGCTGTTGGTAGCATTATATATGCTCAGGTCTATACTAGACCCGACATTTCATATGTCGTTGGAGTATTAGTAAGACATCAGAGTAACACAGGAATCAATCACTGTAAGGATGTGAAGAAAGTATTGAGATACCTAAGGGTAATAAGGATAACATGCTTATATATAAACGAACAAATAGTCTTGAAGTAGTAGGCTAAGTTTGTTTCTTGTTTTGAGACTGCCTCACATGGTGTATGGCTGAAAAGCTTCATATCTGGGCTAAGAGTTGTTGACTCTATTAGCCGACCATTAAGAATGTATTGTGACAATTCAGTTGTTGTTTTATGGCTAAGGATAATTAGAGAGGAAGTCGAAGTAAACACGTCGACATAAAGTATTTAGCTGTAAAAGAACGTGTACAAGAAAAGAGTGATCATTGGACACATAAACACTGAATTGATGATAGCTGATCCCTTGACTAAAGGCATGCATATTAAAGAATTCAAGGATCATGTATTAAGGATGGGACTTGGTCCTATTATGTAGTACATTCTTTATGTTTTTTCTGAAGTTTTTATTTTAGTTGGATTATTTCTCATTTGGAATTTATGTACGTACTTACTTTAGTTATTTTGTTGAGAAATATCATTACAGTTTGACCTAGAGTAAACATATGGTTTCTTCATTAAGTTAAGTGTGAGTGGTGAAAGACTAAGTATATTGTGATACATGGAAGATTAATTCTTGCTCTTAAAGAGGGTTAATCGCCATGATCCGTATATGGAATCTTTCGTGAAATGGATCAAGTGGGAGAATGTTAGCCTTTTTCCCATATGGGCTAAAATAAGGGGAAAAATAATATGTGATCCATTAGCCCCCATTAGCCCCACTACTCTCTCCCACCTTTAGAAAAAACCACCTCACTCTTTATCTATCGGTAACTGCTCTATGATGGCTAGGGTTAGTTTTACAGAAAGATAGAAAAACTTAACAGAAGGTCACCAAAACCATTCTCATCCCATATACACCATCTAAAAGTGAGAAGGAGGGCTTGGAACCAAAGTTCATAGCAACCAAGAAATTATGGCAAACTCAAAGATTAAAGACCAATGGCTGGAGGTATTTATAATCTCTTTCTTTTACTTCCGCTTCTAATTCTGTATGTTCATATTGTGATAGAATATACATATTAGGTTTTACATGGTTTTCATGCCATTTCGTACTTGAAAAGAGGGGTATATATTCGCTACT
>JAJJMC010033707.1:177154-245419 GCA_023531435.1 Papaver californicum | reverse complement strand
ACGGAAATAAAGGGAATATGCAGTCTTGTTCAACATACTATCCCAGCATAGATAATTACGCATACCTTCCAGTTATGAGAACGTTGAAGAAATTGCTCAAGAAGCAACCACGTAGCACAGCACTGACGAAGTTTCTCTATACCAAGAAGAGAAGCAAGGGTAGGATAAAGAAGTAACCTGCATACAGTCCAAAAGATTCACATATTATCCCATTGGACCAACAAAGTTGTAGTATTTATTTCTACGAAATGGTACAGTGTGAAGAACTTGATTATGGCAGCACCCACACAAGATCAATACGGCTTTCCATTTGAACATCTTCATCTAGTTTCGATTTGGACACCTTCAAACTTCTAAATTGAGACCTAGAACCAACTACAGTTCCCTGAGAAAAGGCAAGTTCATCGAATAGCTCTTTCAGTTGAGGCAGAATATGTGAAGTGGTAAGATCTGTCCCAATCCGTTGACAAACGTCAATGAGTGTTGTGGCGGCAATCTGGCAAACAGAGGAAAAATAGCATTACAGAAATTCCTGAGCATAGCCATATTGACTATAAACAACATAAAACTGTATGAGGAATTTTAAATACCTGAAGCACCGGTAGGTCCAAATGAGATTGCTTAAGAACCTTAACCTGGAGGCATTTTCCGTCCTATAAATAGTTGAACATAATCAGTCACAGAGAAATTTTAAATGTTGAACTAGCACAGTATGACATTACAAAGGGAAGGAGAATAATTGAAAAAGAAAGATGAATATGTACTCGAAGAAGCTCCTCAACAACAACATCTATTGGCAAAATCGCACCAGGCCATATAAAGCGACTAGACTATCAATAAGGGCTAAAGCATTCCAGTTCTGCATAGGCTCAGGTTTATCTTTACTTGAAACATTGATACAGGAAAAAATAACATTCTTCAGTAACGGTATGAGCTGTCCAACAACAAAGTTATCTCCCAAAAGCCTGATGTAATTTTAGAAGTGGTAAATAAAGATTCGATTCTCGAACTTGTGAAGGTGATGATTTTAGAAAATAATGATTTAAACTAACTCTAGAAAATTCCAGGAGTAAGAAAAAGACTAAATAACCTAAAGATGATTTTTGAATAATTTTAAAAATACCAGGAATCAGGAATCAGGTAATTCTAACAACCTATGTGATTAATCAGATAATTCTTTTTAAATTAATTGAAGCCCAAATAATTGCCAAAATTGGTTTTGTTATGCTAACAAACAGAGGTAAATCACAAGCATGGACTATCAAAATTAATTAACTAAGCATAATCCATCAAGCAAAAGCACAACTGTTGAAAGAAAACCGTTTTTACTATTCAAAACTATGCAATTTTAATGATAAAAGAATTATAAATAATTATTAGAAAATAATTAAATCACATAAAATTGAGAAAATTACCTTATCCATCATCCCAGTAAATAGACTTAGCTCATGGTGAAGAAAACTTGCTCAAAAGTTGATTTCATTGCTCAAAATATTGATTACAAGGGTGAATAACGCTGTAACAGCTGATTTGATACGCTTATAAGCGTTACAGGAGAGGGTTCAGCTGTTACAGAACAGTTTAAGCAACAAATGGTTTGAAGCAATAGATGACAGGAAAATTCAAATCAGCAACACATATAAATGTTACTGAGTCTTCTTCTCCGGCAGTGATGGATGAAGAACACGCCGGCCGGTGCAGCAGCAGCTCGTCGGCGGTGACGGAATAGTGACCGGAAATCTCTAAACTCTTCTCTAAGCTTTTGTGTTCGATTCTCTTGGCTTCTCTTGGTATTTATAGATAGTAGAAACCCTAGAGAGAGTTCTAAACCTAATAGAACTCTCTAAAACAGCCCATAAATCCCATTCCTAACCGAAATCGAATTCCGGCCATGTTCATGATTTTTCAACTGATTTCACGGGATCTTTTTGCTGTTTCTCGATTGTTCTAACTTGTGTGGGTTATCTACTATCATTTGGAACAATCTGGAAGCAAAAGAAACCAAATTTCACGTTGGATTTGTGCTGCCAGTAAAAACCGTCGAGTCCGATGAGTCGACCCGTGACTCGGCCCGATCCAGCTCGCTGGGCTGACCCGCTGGGTTGACCCGATGGGTTGACCCGATCCAGGGGTGCCCCAATCCAAAGTGTGGGTGCCTTGATCCATTTTCCCGGGTGCTTTGAACACTTTTTGAGCCAATTTTTCCACAAATCTTTATTCTTCTAATGTACCTACAAAAGCAATAAAACACGTAATAGACACAAAATCGAATACTAACTCACTAGAAATTAAGGTGCAAATTAGACACTAAAATGTGTCTATCAAAGCCCACCTGGAAAACCAATGAAAAATATTAGATTACAAGCTGGAAATAACATTTATACCAGG
Organism: Papaver californicum; assembly: GCA_023531435.1. Classification (NCBI taxonomy): domain Eukaryota; kingdom Viridiplantae; phylum Streptophyta; class Magnoliopsida; order Ranunculales; family Papaveraceae; genus Papaver; species Papaver californicum. The sequence continues at coordinate 243,031 of JAJJMC010033707.1, read as the reverse complement.
GTGACAATTTCACAGTCTACTAGCAGAAATTACCAATTCTAACCAGAACATCAATTCCATCAGCACACAGCCCTTTCCCAAAACACTGAAGTAGAGGCAAGATAGTCTGGATCAAGGATGAGGTGTTAGTACACCATGATTAAAATCTTATTAAGGGTTACGAAAAGAAGTATTCATCAGCACATTTGCTCCTTTACTCTTCCTTAGAAGATTAACCATTGTTACAGTATTCCTTCCGGATCAACATCAAGAACTAAAATCATTACCTGATGAACAGTAACAGGTACCCAAGCTCTTTGCTAGAGCCAATCAGCAGCACAGAAGCAGCAGACGACGAGTTCTTATGTGGTGAAACAGATAAATTTCCAATTACTAATGGATGTAATGTCTCCAGGCATGCTTGTTTACCGATCCGGTTCCACACTTCTCGCACAAATGAGTCTTGGAGGAGAGATACCTTTAAATGCGAATAGTCTGCAGCCTGAAATAAATTTCTCAGCAACTTAATAAAGGAATGTCGAAAAGTGCAAGCTATAGACTTGATAACTAATTTCACCAGTAACCTGTAGAATTTTCTGAATGGTGGGCACCATTAGCGTCTTTATCACCTGAGGTTTCAAGCACTTTAAGAACTCTTTCAACAACACAAATGCTGACACCAGCATCAGACAAAGAAGTTAGAAAAAGCGGTAAGCAATAGGGAGCACACATTTCAGCAGCAGATGGTCCCATTGCTTTCAAAGCTCCTTTTCTTGCCAATTTCGCAGCATACAGTAGATGGGACCCGCCTTCCACTAAAAGGTATAGTGGTGCAAGAAACAAATAGGATGACTTCATTGCTGAGGAAAAGTAAGGTGATTCCAGAATGCACTTTGCCGAGGGCCTCCTAGAATTGAGAAAAGAGCAGATAATAACACATAGCATCTCAAAAAATTGCAGATAAGTAAAACACAGCAGAAATAATTAACATGCTGGCATTTCCCAAAAGCCAATATGAATTTAATTGAAAGTACTTATTAAGTACTGCAAATATTAAGACTTAACAATCATTACCTCTTCCAATCTCTTTGTATACATGCGTCAACAAGTAATGCAGTGTGAGGAGGGATTTCCTGCATCAACCCAGGTAAAAACACCACTCTCCAAGTACGCAACCAATGAGGTTGGGTCAAAAAGTGGTTTTTTCAAATAAAGTTCTGCTATTATGCACCCAATAGAGAATATATCATCTGCAACATCTTTAGATTGTGGACCCAATGAAGTCGTCTTCTTCCTCCAAAGCAGTAACTCTTGGAATCCCATGGAACCACTGTCATCCTCCTCAAAATACTCGAGTAGGGTGTTTAAATCGATATTAGACGACTCTAAAAAATTGATGCCACAGGCCGATACCTTAGATGTCTCAGTCTTATAGTTCTCACCTTGTGGTTCCTCTGCAGATAGGGCATCACCCATACTAGTTCCATGATGGCAGTGATAAATTGGACTCAAATAGCTTTCATGGTGAGAAAATGATGCTGCAGCCTCCAAATCCTGCAAATAAGCTGTTTCCAGAAGGAGTGGCTTCTCATACTCAAGTTTATTCATTTTCTGCATTGGGTGTGGTCGATTGAAGAGCTGGCGTCGACCTGTTGACCTCGGCATCATGGGCTCAGACGATGGCAGCATGACATTCTTCGCAGCAACAGCTGCTTGACCTGACATCTTGTAACCAAAGGTGATATCGATCCAATGATGGATCTGCCTTGATACCCTACTGCTCTCTAATGCCTCTCGATGCAATTTGATAAATTCACCAGGACCATTTGCCCATGAAGGCACAGCCAGATCATTCATACCTGAATGAAGAGAAGTGAAAATACGGGGATCATTGTAGAATTCGGGAATACACTCATCTGGAGTCCATTGGTATAGTCTTTGCATATTCGATGGATACTCGTTCGGCTCATAAACAGAACGAACGGCTGTACGCAATACACTTAAAGGCAATCTCCTTGCCTTGTAACTACAGACAGCAAGCTCAGAAAGACATTCGTCTGAAACATGATGCGGCATTTCAGATGTTGGATACGTGAAATCTAACTGCTCATCACCTTTTGCTAATCGCCACTTGCTCCTCCTTACAGCCCACCAACCTGCATCAGAACTCTCATTAGGTTTCACACTGAAATCTATTACCCAGGGCATAACCGTGTGAAATGTGTGGTCCCCCCACCTCCTTCCAGCTAATCTATTCAAGATAAGTAAGTACTCATAGTTACTCAGCTTGCCACTCCACCACCTATTGAAATCTGACTGCCAGTCTGTAGCTGATGTCAGCTTCAAATCAGCATATAGATCTGGAGAAGGGCAATCCTCAGCACAACAAGGAGAAACTGTAGGTGCTTCTTATATACTTGTAACGGTCGATTTACCTTGTAACCGAGGCTTATCCCACATGCTCAGATAAGACCAGCATGAACTGTTCAAAAATATACTGGAAGGACATATATCACCATGAGCAACGCCTAAACCGTGAATGTAAGCTAGTGCGGAGAGTATTTGATAAATTAAAAACCTAGTATGTCACTCAGACTTCAACGCATGTGGGCTGTAGTGCAAAATATTTTCCAACGTGTAAGGAGTTTTAGGAAGCAATAAATTAACACAACCAGGTGTTTTCAACATTCCTAGCACAGGGATGATATTCGGATGTCTCACACAACCAGGAATACGGTTTTCATCAAAACTTGGCATCCCAACCAAACTAAGAAAATTTACACCATCTCGTCCTGTCAGTTTTCCTTCGATGAGTAGATTAAGAGAGTCCAATATGTGATCTTCCAAAGAACCACATCTCTGACAAATGTCTTCGATAGTAGAGAACGAACCGGTACCCACAACAGCAAGTGGTGCCAATGCAGTAATTATCCTTATACACGAAAATTGACTCGAATAGCTAAGACAAGAACCATTACATTCTACCCCATCACTCAAACACCTTGTGCCACATTCATATTTGTTCCTGAGAACTTCCAAATTAACGTCAGAATTCCTTTGTAAGCTATTGTCTTCAACATTTTCTAAGAAATATGAATCACTGGAAAACATCAAAAAATTCAAGTATTTTATTACTAAACAAAAAGGTAGTTTTGTATTTGCTCACCTGACACGTTTATGAGTCGCTGGAATCGTAATCAAATTTATTTACAAAATGAGGGTTTTATAATAAAGTTTGGATTTTTACTTACATATACTGTGCTAAGTAATGATCTTGATGATTTGGTAAAGAAACTAGTATAAGTCGACAAGGAGCTTCTTCTTTACTAGAAGGGGGAACCTGCAATTTTACAAATTATATAAGAACGAATTTGAGATTGGGAGATTGAATATGAGTTTGTTGTAGTAGTTACCTGAATAAGTGCCCTAAATCCGAAAGGAAGAAGTGATGATGAATCAGAGATTCCATAACAAAACATCAATTTCTCAGAGAAATCTCTTTGAATTTGCCTTTCCAGGCAATCAAAACACATTTGATTCTCCATTAAATTAAAAAAGATTTCAAATTTTCTCCATTTTTTTCAATTTCTTCATCAGAAGAAGAATGACCCGCCAACAATAAAAATAGTGCGCGGGTTTACCTGATCTAAACATATGGACATGGATACGGGTTCAGCATCCGTTTCTGATCATGCGTTTTGGTTTTACTGCAGTCTAGAGTGGGGGCATTGCCCCTTTCTAAGACATCATATATGGTTACCAATGTACCATTTCTTAATAATTTTGTCACTAATATAAAGATTCTACTTATTTATCATCCATATTTTTCTTATTTACCTTCGCTCTAAATTTTTTAAAATAATTTTATTTTTTAATTTTGTTTTTTCTTATTTACCATCTATAAAATTTCAAAATTAATTTTAGTATTACTTTAACCATTTTTGTTTATTTTTTTAATTTGTTTTCTTCTTCTCTTTCCATTAAAAATATATTAGTAAACAATTAAATCCTAGATTGAAATTTTATTTAGCTATTCATAAAAATTTATTAATATTTAACTTTTTATGACTAAATCCCTGAAGAATTAAACTAATTAAACAAGGAGTCTTATGGATTAATTAGAATTGTTCGTTTTCTATTATGACTTTTCTTTTCTTTTTACATACATCTTCAAAGTTAAAACAAATCATATATAATTGTGTTATACTGTTGCCATGAAATTAGCAAAGCCCAATGGTTTTCCTTTTAACGAAATATGTGTTTGAGATATAATGCTACCTAAATTATGCAAAATCCAACTAACACTGCAAATTGAACAGTAATGTAATTTGTGGCCAACTAAAGTATATGTCATACGATTTCAATGAATGGCATTATGAATTATTGAAGTGTTATGGGTTTAGAAAAAAAATTAAAACAAAAACTAGTGAAGTGATGATCGGGGTGGAAGAGATGGGGAAGAAGGTGACGACAGAGAAAATAAGAATAGTTATTTTGTTTTAGTTTTAATTTTTTTGTTTAGTATTTGGTTGGTTTTTGTTGGAAAAATCTTCGTTACCGATTTTGACAATAATACAATTTGTGTATTATTTTTGCCAATTTATACCTTTGTAACATTGGTCTTTGTCTATGTATAATAACTTCTGTAATATTTGGTTTCCAGAACCAAAAACAAGAAAATAAAAAGAATACAAAAAGAATAACAATCTATAATTCTTTAACAAATTTATTTGGGTGTATTGAGACGAGTAATCTCTTTACTTAAGACATTTAATGCCCTGCCCTAGATGCTGATACAGGTTATGGTATATGTCTCAAGCATCAACAATACCTTTGGTGTTCTTCTACTGCACTTCGATGAATGCCAAACAACAAAAGAAGATTAATGTAGCACAATCTCTCTTTTACAGACTCTCAAAATATCAAATGGAACAAACCAAATTTCTGTGTCTCAAACCCAACAAAACAAGAGTTTAAATAGTTTTTGAAATAATACTTTTGGTGACAGTTGGTAATAGTTGCAACTACTACAGCCGTTGCTATTCAAAGGACATGACTGTTCACAACAATCACCTTGCAACAGTTACTAAATAAATGTCACCAAATGGACGTAACTGTTCCCAACAGTTACTTCGCAACAATTTTTAATAAACTGTTACTAATTCAAATGGACACAACTGTTTTTAACATTTGCAATGGTTAGAGTAACATAATCTTATAGTTCTCATAGAAGCGGCCCCACTTCTCACTCATATAGGTGATTTCCTGTTGAAAGTATCCTACATACTTTAATTAGTTAAACTAATCTATAGGAATCATTAAAAGAAATTAATTTTTAACCTCTAACTCTTACATGCAATACTGTTTTATCATAGGAATGGGTAAAGAGATTATTTTTTTCAGTGTCACTGGAGAATATTTCACATCATAGTTGTCCTTTTTGAACCTAGATCTTGGGATCTCTATTCACTAGGTTGGGTTACCGCTAAAATTACCCTTTAATTAGGAAATAAGCCCCCCTATTCCCCTCGATGAAACAATTATAAGCGCTCTAGAATTTGTATCCATTGTCGACTTGATACAGCTCTCAAACACTATTTCTTTTTGATGCGCGTATTTGAAACCAATTGCTTTATGGTGTTACATCGTCGATTTATTTGTCGATACGTACCATAATATCCCAAACTATGTGTTCTTCCCAAATAACTGTTTGATCAGAACATTACTTGTTTTGAAATGTATATATTATGTTCCACACGAGTATATATCTAACGAAATTTTACATTCACTTCTATTTCATCCCGGTCTTTGCGTCTAAAGCTTAAGAGTCCATAGTTGATATCACTATCAACTTTCATTTGAATGATTTTCATGCCATCACATTTTTTATATAACAAATACATAGTTTCCTTTGATTTAAATCAACCATAAGATACCGTTCAAGGACTTCTTGATGGGCCGCATAGAGTAATTTCCAAAATTACACTATTTGGTATCTTAGGATTCTAACCGTGGTTTACAAATTATCTAATTTGTCACACATCAATTAATCGACGCCCACCAACATATGAACCACAATTTATATATATATAACATACATAATATATGCATTTTATTACTATATAAAAATAGACCATTTATTCTTTCCCCCCATATTTCATGACTATTTCCAATTTTTATGAAATCACAATCCATATACTTATATATGCAAGTGTGATGTTTATCAATCACTTTAATCATGATAGACCAGCTTATACATGATTAAGATCATTAGATGGTTTCAAACAAACCACACAAGTGATACATTATCAAGGAAAAAATTGGATACATACTAAGCCATCGTTTTAACACATTTGTCATTTTCTAAATAAACATGCGCACCTATTTTCGGATCACTATATCTCCCACGTAGTAATTCTAAATTGAAAATTTCAAAATGAAAATTCAAGATAAGTTCTTGATCTATAAGTTTCGTTTTTACCACAAAATCGAAAGAGCAATGGAAAAATTGGAAAATCACTATGGACTAGGGTTGATTTCGCGCTTTTCAGAATTTTTGTAAGAGCAAACTCCACTTTATAAAACTTTCAAAAAATACTTCCACTTATCCAAAAATTCCGAAATTTTGTGTGGAGTATAATTACGGTGTCTTTTATATACTCTTATAAGGATTAACCCAAAAATCCTTTTCGATTGGGAGATACACCCATTTCTCTAACAGACGTTCAAAACTAAACTTTTTAATTAAGTTTTATTTTCGTCCAATTTTTTAATTCATTGAATGCAAATTTGATCGAATATCACACATTTGCAAAGTGAATTGCATAGTTTACCGCAATCCATACCGTGGTTTTTCCAATTAACTTTTGTATTTAACCAGATTTATCCAATAAGGGAAAATATAATACCTTGGTTCGAACCCTTGTCTTATACAATTCTCCAATTATATCAAGCATTCTAGAAAGGAATTCACTTCCCCCACAATTCCGAGGTATACTTGAATCTTAATGATATTTCACCATGATGAGTGTGGACTATATCGATTATTTAGAATTAATACAATCACCAAAATAATTCAGCGGCTCTTGAATAAGTATTTTTTCCCTTGCATTTTCACTTATCAAGGCACAATACATACCAATACGCACCACTTCCACCGAATAAATCCAAAGATTTATCTTGACTCTGAGAACCCTTTATAAGGGCGATAAAAAGATATTGCTAAAACCATGAATTATTTAAGTTAACAACTGACACATAACCAACCGTCATGTACAAGACGTCTCTTGGAAGTATTTCCCATGTATGAGAAACTAATTAAGCTACAAGTGCGAAGAAGAACTTTTCTCAAGAATGGTTTTCTGCCCAAAACAAATAATTTCTCTTAAGCCACATGTACAAGGAAGGCTCAATTGTTTTCTTCCTTACTACTTGTTGTTGCTAACTATTCCCCGTATCTAAACGTATGTCGTGAACTAACTCAAGAATTCGTTAATTAATTAACCAATAATCACTTAATTACTTGTCAATACAAAACATGGTTTTAATTAGACGGTATCCGTACAAACCAATAACCAATGATCCAGTCTTTATTATTAAATTTATTAAAGAATTAACTTTTCGAAACATATATTCCTACTAAGGGACGTAGTTAGATTTTCAAATTGAACTTGAATTCTTCCAAATAGTTGATTATATAATATCACACAACCAATAAATGCTTGAAAATTTCTTTAATCAATAAAAGAATCCAAAGCAACCAGACCCGTTTAACGAGAACCGAGGCTATTAAGTCCAATACACACGGACAACATAAGCCCGTAATCCTTCCATCAGATAGGCAGTACCATGGTCTCTCATTTAACCCCGGGACTGATACCCGTATGCCTTTAGACCAAAATTGAAAATACATTGGATTTCAATGTTTAAGAGACTAAACCCATAATCAAACACTATTTATTTAGACAAGATTCAAACATCTTCATATTATTATGATGATAAGGATAATATTGACGAAGAACTTGAAATATACAGGCAGAGTGATCAAAAAATTGTCACTCCAATTGTGTTTCATGATGATAGTATTATTTTTAATTAACATCCAAATAATTTTAATGATTATTCACCTATTCAAAAGGAAGAGGATTTTACTAGAGACACCATTATTTTAGACGATGTAGAATTTTCTTGTTTTGAAGCCGATAATGGTTTAGAGGAACGAGATTGTCCTGAGACTAGTGATTTAGAGTCTAACGATTCGAAGACAATAGTCTCTGACGAAGATAATAAACTCTTAGAGAATTTTAATATGATGGAAAATGATTTGATCCAGGTTGATAAAATAGTTTCCCCAGTGGATTTTGTTGTCTTATACACCCAACCTTTTCAGGTCCCAGAGGATAAAATACCAGTGATCTTAGGTCGTCCATTTTTCGCTACATATAATATCGTCATCAATTATAGAAATGGAGTAATTAATTTTTCTTTTGGTAACATGACTATTGAACTGAATCTATTTAGTATGAGTAGACAATCTTCTTGTGAGATCTATGATTTAGAAGAAGTGTACATAACTAGTACTTCGGTTCAGAAATCGTTGCCAAACACTTTATTAGAAGATCCATTAGAGAAATGCCTAGCCCACTTTGGGTTTGATGTTAACGATGATACTGTTATTAATGAGGTGAATACTTTATTAGATTCTGCACCTTTTATGAACACTTATAATATATGGAGAGCTAAGTTTGAACTTCTACCAGTTGATAAGTTTACCTTATTTAATTTTATAGAGGAAGTTGAGTGTAGTTCTAGCCTTAAGGATCCTAGAATCCAACAAATATTTTTTAGTCCATCTAAGAGCAATGTCCACCCTAAGTTTGGGGGTACCGATGATTCTTGTGATTGTCAAGTATCCTTGCTTAAAGTCCCTCACTTGAGGCTTGACATTTGCACCTCTACCTTTTTTCAAGATTATCTTCAAACTAGATTCTCTGAGCTTGTTGATGTCCAAAAAGAAGTTTAGTTGTTAGAAACCCATCCTATGGTCGATGTGGTTCACCTAGGAAATAATACCAATATTGACTTTGTTTTCCCACCAAAATATTTTCTTCCATATGTGGGAACGTTTGAATTCCAAATGTGTCAGTTATTAAGTTTTGGGACTAAGCCTAATTACTTTAGGAGATTAGAATCAACACATTTGCTTAAGAATGACTACCATTTTCATAATAGTCAACAGTGTGGGTCAAATCTGATTGACTTTGAGGATCCATAATTATTTAGATTATTATTATGTGCCTTAAATTTATTATTTGAGTTTTTCCAGACTCTACAACTTGATCCTCCGGATCCCTCCTTTGAGGAAATTCAGCCTAAAGAGATTTATCTAGACCCTTTCATAGAGCCCGAACCTGAAACTCAACGAGATGTAGTTGTCTCAAACAAGACACTAGATAAGGATAAGGTTCTACTCTGTTTGTTCACTTTCTGGGTCTGTTGCTAAATGGTCTATTCATAAAAGGATGCCTAGTTAAGGTGTTGGAAATAACATGATAGTTGTCACCATATCTCAGAGTCTATCTCGACCATATCACCTTCTGTTTTTATTTTTACAAAAAAAATTTTGTTTCTCTAAGTGATTTGGTGGGGCACCAGTATCAAATTGTTATCACCGCCAGGATGGAGTTGAGTGTCTGAGATTATTTAGACTATTATTCGGATAAAAAAAATAAAAAATTTGAATCGAGTACTGACACTTTGATAGCAATATGTGTGTGTTCTCCCCGTCTCCGTCGCCTAAGAAAGCATAGAACGCATGATCCATGAGAAAAATCATATAAGATGCTGATAAGGAGCATGCACTTGGATTCATATGATCCAATCATGTTGTCAATATATTTAAGAAAATTGTTTTATTTTTAATAAATCGATCATTGGGACCCTTGTATATACCAGTTGGGTCGATATTAGTATAATAAGTAAGACTATAGCGTATCTCAATCCATTAGGATTCATCCTGGGACTAACCTTCGGACAGATATGTGAAACACCGTCCACCTTAGTCAACATGCACGAACTTCATTTTGTCCACATTCATCTTCTAAATATTTTCATGTGATTATACTTTGATAGATTCTGAGTATCGTGGTTGAACGACTATCTAAGTAGAGTTTTAAATTCTTGTATGAAATTTAGTATGCTGAGTGCAAACTCGTATACAATAATTGGACTCATATAGGTTAATGACTCCCATAGCCGAAGAATTTAGTATGCCAACTAAATAGTTTGTTTTATCTTCCCTCAATTGTTCACAGGTAGCTAGAGTTTGAAGTAAAGGTTTTGTGGGTATATCTCTTGTAAACCCTCACGAGATAAAACTCGTCCACTAGGGACACCTAGGGGTTTAAAGGCTTGTTGCACACGCTAAGTGCAATCGCGATGCCTGCGACAGTGAGTTAGGATTTTCTAGATTATATTTGCTCGAGGACAAATAATAAGTTTGGGGGTATTTGATAGACACATTTCTGTGTCTAAATTGTTCTCAATTATTTGTTTTGTTATGCTCAATTTGTACTAATTGTATTATTTTATGTATTTGTATGTATTTTTGGAAAATAAACATTGTTGGAAAAATTGGCTCGAAAAAGTGTTAAAGACACCCGAAAAATTATTAAAGGCACCCTTGAAGAGTTGATAAAGGCACCCATGCCTCGGATAAGGGCACCACCTCTTCCATTTCAAATAGAGCACTTGGCTGGAAAAACTATTCTCTCGCCTGTGAAGAATTTAATCGATAAATTTGGAAGATACGGAGAAGATTTTGGAGAGTTTAAGACAAGATACTCTCTTCCCTTGAATATCAGAGTTGTATACGTTTTAAATACATCAAAACAACCAAGAAAAGCTCGTGAAGTGAAATCAGGGAAGATTATATTATCGGCAATGAGAGAAATTCTTCTGTAATATTCATTATATCCTTGAGAGAGTCTGGGATGTTCGATTTGACTTGGTTGATGCTAGAAAATCAAGTCAGAGGGAAAGAAATTATTCTCGATATATTTCTCATGCAGAAAAAAAATCATGTGAGTTATTTATGAAGATTTTGGAAGATACGAGAGTTATTGGTTGTTATTGTATAAATAGGGAGTTTGGAGGAGAGTTTGGGGGGGGGGGAGAGGGGGGGGGTGGGGGTGGTGGTGGCAGAGACCAGAAGCTCCAAAAATAAGATCCATAAAAATCAGTTGTTGCTGCTGCATAAGAACACGAAGAACAAAGGCTACGACAACGGTTTCTTCATCCATTTGCAACGGATATCTTCGTCTTTGCAATATTGATCTTCATCTGCAACTGTTTTTTCAATACATCTGCAACGGATATCTTAGCATCTGCAACGTTTATCTTCAAACTCTATTGCAACAGTTATCTATAACGTCGATAAAACGTTGCAGATTTCCTGTTATATTATTTTTAGCTTCTTTTCATCTTTCAAGCACTTTTTGAGCTATGTACAAATCTTTTGAGGGTGTTTTGAGAAATATGAGATAAACCCCATCACTGAGGCAAGGAGGAAGCCATTTTTCCATGATTAATTGGTAACTTTTAATAATTCTTTTGACTTTTGCATTTATTTTTAATTGAAATTACGATTTTTCTTAATTGATTGTGATTTTATTTGACTGTTTATGATGGGACCTAGAGCTTTTGATGAGCCATGCTTGTGATTTATAATTGATATTTTAAAAATCTACCTTTGGAAAAAATTAGAGTCACTTATTTGAGCTAGAATTGTGTAGAATTATTATTTTTGGAACCAATTAAAAGTGGTTAATGGTGAAATCCATAACCTCAGTATTTGTGAATATTATTTTCATGTTTTGTGTATATTTTCTATTTTAAGATTAGTTTATTAAATCTAAAATCAATCTTCACAAGTTCGAGAGTTTGAACCATTCTTACTACAACTACAAACAACAACAAAGGACATGACGGTTCGCAACAATCAACTTGCAACAATTACTGAATAACTTTCATCAAATGGACGTAATTGTTCCCAACTGTTATTTCGCAACAATTTCTAATAAACTATTACTAATTCAAATGGACACAATTATTCTTAACAGTCATTTGCAATGGTTAAAAACCATGGCCAATTTCAAACGGTTAAATCTGGACCGTTAGATTGCATCTCTTGGATATAGATTATGTCGTATCATTAGATCTAACTATCCATGTTAGATGTAATCTCGATCGTCCATTTGATTTCCCTTATGTTTCAACTGAACACAATTGTCATTCATATTGGACATGTGCTTGGGTGGCCATACAAAGCATAATTTCCAACAATCCCCCACATGAATGAGATTGTCACACAGAAAAGCAAGATGCTTGACTTTAACTCTAAAATTTAACGCAGACCTTAGAATTTTTATGCGCGGAACGTCACTGCATAAAGAGAAATGGATATTGGCATTGAATCTCCCTTAGCGAATATCTACCGGGATTACTGGTTAATTAGTGAACATGATGTCTTGAACTATTCAACCTTATGATGCAATCCGATGCAATAGATATCACACAACTTATTTCCTTATATATCTGGAACTCTGTTGTATTCTTTTTTGCCCTGTACGATACTAGGAATTCTATGAGTGCTTTAGAGTAATATATCTTTATATTTCTCATAAAAGCGGTCCCACTTCTCACTCATATAAGTGATCTCCTATTGAAAGTATCCTATCATACTTTAATTAGTTAAAGTAATCATAGGAATCATTAAAAGAAATTAATTTTTAACCTCTAACTCTCACAGGCAACGTTGTTTCATCATAGGAATGGGTAAAGAGATTATCTCTTTCAGTGTACTGGAAAGTATTTCACAACTTAGTTGTTCCTTTTGAACCTAGATCTTGGGATCTCCAGTCACTAGGTTGGGTTACCGTTGCAAATTACCCTTTAATTAGGCTATAAGCCCCATTCCCCTCGATGAAGCAACTATAAGATCTCTAGAATCCGTACCCATTGTCGACTTGATACAATTCTCAAACACTATTTCTTTTTTGATGCGCCCATTTGAAAACAATTGCTTTATGGTGTTACATCGCCGATTTATTTGTCGATACGTACCATAATATCCCAAACTATGTGTTCTTCCCAAATAACTGTTTGATGATGACAATACTTGTTTTGAAATGCATATACTATATTCCACGCGAGTATATATATAAGAAAATTTCAATTTCATTTCTATTTCATCTCCGACTTTGCAACCAAAGCTTCAGAGTCCGATTTAACAAGAACCGAGATTATTAAGTCACACAAAAAACATAAGCTCGTAATCCTTCCAGCAGATAGGAAGCACCATGGTCTCTCATTTGACCCAGGACTGATACTCCTATGCCGTTCGACCAAAATTGATACAAACATTGGATTTAAATGTTTAAGAGACTAAACACATAATCAGTAACAAAGACTATAAAGAGATTAAATATCTTAAGATTGTTGGAAAAATCTTCGTTATCGATTTCGAAAATAGTACCACTTGTGTGTTAATTCTGCTAATTCGTTACACCTTTGTAATATTGGTCTTTGTCTATGTATTACAACTTCCGTAGTACTTGGTTTCCAGAACCAAAAACAAGAAAATAAGAAGAATAGAAGAAGAATAACAATCTATAATTCTTAAACAAACTTACTTGGGTGTATTGAGCGAGTAATCTCCAACCTTCAACAATACCTTTGGTGTTCTTCAAAAGCACTTAGGTGAATGCCAAAAAAAACCCCAGATTAATGTAGCACAATCTCTCTTTTACAAACTCTCAAAATACCAAATGGAATGAAACAAATTTCTGTGTCTCAAACTCAACAAAGCAAGAGTATAAATAATTTTTGAAACAATACCTTTGGTGACGGTTGGTAATAGTTGCAACTGCTACAGCCGTTGCTATTCAAAGGATATGACTGTTCGCAAATGGACGTAACTGTTCCCAACATTTACTAATAAACTGTTACTAATTCAAAAGGATACAACTGTTCTTAATAGTCATTTATAACAGTTAGAAACCGTTGCAAATTTCAAACGGTTAAATATTGACCGTTAGATTGCATCTCTTGGTATGGATTAAGTCGTACCATTAGATCGTAACTATCCATGTTAGAATCTCGACCGTCCATTTGGTTTCCCTTATGTTTCACCTTAACACATTTGTCATTCATATTGGACATGGGCTTGGGTGGCCATACCAAGCCCAATTTCCAACAATCCCCCACATGAATGAGATTGTCACACAAAAAAAACAAGATGCTTGACTCTAACTCTAAACTTTAATGCAGACCTTAGAAAGTTTGTGTGTGGAACGTCACTGCTGATGGTATTTTTAATTAATCCGCAAGTGCACAACTATCGAAAAAATAGTATAAAATACGGTTCGTTCCACAGGGATTTTTAAAATTGCAAAACCTAATTCTTGATTAATTAAAGTGCTAAACACGATTTGAATGAGTTTGTGATTTTTGTAAAACTTTAAAATTGCAGAAATCGCTAAAAATGGTTTTTAGAACTTAATAAAAGAGGATCTAGGCCTCAAGAATCTACTACATTATATATACTAGGTTATTATAATCTCTCCCAAGAATAATCTTCACCAAATTACACAAGACAATTTAGGCTGTTTCTACGTCTCGAAAAATATAACTTTTAAACCAATTTTATTTTCAAAATATTAATAATTTTCTCTACTTAAATGCTAGTCTTAAAATAGACAAATCATCATTAATCAAGCATGAGGACAAGTAAAAATAAATTATTATCGTTACACACGAAAATATAAGGGACGATATGAAGATTATTATGGAAAAAAATTAAAATTACCTAGCATACATTATTTTGGGTTTCATCCCTAATTCTTAGAAAAGAAATTTAGTCACTCATGGTAATAATAAAATCACAAGAAAATTGATTAAATACTTAAATTTATTATTGTGGATAAAAGGACTTACAATTTTCTTTTATTATTCTACCGATTTGACAACACACCATGAAAGCACTAAAAGAAGACTTTAGTTACAGTACATCAAAGCTGCTTGTTAGTGTTGTAAACAAGGACTGCTTTGTGGAGCTTTAAAAGAATGACAGACTTATAATGTATAAGAAGCTGAAACTGTCTTTTGCATTATTGATGGAACTGTTGCCAAACTATTGAATTTTAAAGGAATCGGTCACACTCTCAGCGACAGTTTCAGAGAGTTTTTTTTTTTCTTCTTCTTCCTCCTCTCGTTTGAGTTGCAGAAAGAGTGATTTTTTGATCTGATTATTTCTAACTCTCAATTATGGCTCTCTCCCGACTCTATATCCCCCTGACTCGATTCCAACCACCCCTTTTATACTAGTAACCATCAAATCTTCTAAAATCTTCTCAAATTAATGAGAATCTTCATGGTAATATTTTTCTTCTCCCGTTTGATATTTTATTCCTTTATTTCTCGCTGCAACTCTCTTATCACAACTCGACTTTGATTTTATTCCCTCTCTTACTTAGGACACGATTTGGGTGTTGCCTTATTTATTCCAAACAATTAATCAAACCAATTCAAACCAAATCCGGGAATACTTTGTTTCCTTTCTAAACCAATTTTCGACAAATCTTCGAGTCCCCCACACAAGTAAAACTCCCAAATATTTTTGACAAGAAGATATCTTGTCTTAAACTTGAGAATCTCCCGAAAATTCGTATATTAACTCTTCATATTTTGATAGAAAGAGAGAAAATATTTTCCCACCAAAATTGTATTTGAAAGAGATTGGGTGCCTTTAACAAAATCTTGGGTGCATTTAACTCATTTCTGGGGTGCCTTTAGTAATTTTTCTCAGGGGTACAATTATCACTCTTCTGGGGTATTTTAACGCTTTCAAGCCATCTTTTCCCCAATTATTTATTCACGAAAATACCTACAATAAACAATATTAGTACAACAATTGAGAATTAACACTATAAATATGAGATCAAATCAGACACAAAATTGTGTCTATCAACTGCAGAAGGAAAGACGATAATTGGCATTGAATCTTCCTTATCGAATATCTATTGGGATTACTGGTTAATTAGTGAACGTGATATCTTGAACTATTCAAACTTATGATGCAATCCGATGCAATAGATATCACACAACGTATTTCCTTACATATTTGGTTCTCGGTTATTTTCTTTTCGTCCCTGAACGATACTGGAATTCTATGAGTGCTTTAGAGTAATTTAGTCTTATTGTTCTCATAGAAGCGACCCACTTCTCACTCATATAGGTGATCTCCTATTTAAAGTATCCTGCCATACTTTAATTAGTTAAAATAATCTATGAGAATCATTAAAAGAAATTAATTCTTAACCTCTAACTCATACAAGCAACATTGTTTCATCATAGGGATGGGTAAAGAGGTTATCTCTTTCAGTGTCACTGGTGAGTATATCACAACTTAGTTGTCCCTTTTGAACCTAGATCTTGCGATCTCCAATCACTAGGTTGGGTTACCGCAACAATTTACCCTTTAATTAGGCTGTAATCCTATTTCCCTAGATGAAGCAATTATAATCTCTCTAGAATTTGCATCTATTGTCAACTTGATACAATTCTCAAACATTATTTCTTTTTGATGCGTGCATTTGAAAGCAATAGCTTTAATGTGTTACATCGTCGATTTATTTGTCGATACGTACCATAATATCCCAAACTATATGTTCTTCCAAAATAACTATGTGATCAGGATTGTACTTGTTTTGAAATGCATATACTTTGTTCCACACGAGTATATATAAGGAAATTTCACATTCACTTCTATTTCATCTCCGACTTTGAGTCCAAAGCTTTGGAGTCCATAGTTGATCTCACTATCAACTTCCATTTGAATGATTTCCATGTCATCGCATTTCTTCCACAACAAACACATAGTTTCCTTTGATTTGAATCAACCGTAAGATACCGTTCAAGGAATTCTTGATAAGCCGCATAGAGTAATTTCTAAAATTACACTATTTGGTATCTTAGGATTCTAACCGTGGTTTACAAATTATCTAATTTGTCACACGTCAATCAATCGACGCCCACTAACATATGAACCACACTTCATATATATATAACATCCATAATATATGAATTTTCTTACTATATAAAAGTAACCATTTATTCTTTCCCCCATATTTCATGACTATTACCAATTTTCATGAAATGACAATCCATATACTTATATATGCAAGTGCCATGTGTATCAATCACTTTAATCATGATAGACCAACTTATACATGGTTGAGATCATTAGATGGTTTCAAACAAACCACACAATTGATGCATTATCAAGGAAAGAAATTGAATATATAGCAAGCCATCGTTCTAACGCATTGGTCATTTTCTAAACATACATGTGCACTGATTTTCAGATCACTATATCTCATATATATTAATTCCAAATTGAGAATTTCAAAATGGAAATTCCAGATAAGTTCTTGATCTATAAGTTTCGTTTTTACCATAAAATCAAAAGAGCAATGGAAAAATTGGAAAATAACTCTGAACTAAGGTTGATTTCACGTTTTTCAGAATTTTTACAGGAAAAAACTCCACTTTATAAAATTTCAAAAAAAAATACTTCCACTTATCCAAAATTCTGAAACTTTGTGTGGAGTATAATCAAGGTGTCTTTTATATACGCTTTAATGGATTAACCCAAAATCCTTTTCAATTGAGGGATACACCCATTTCCCAAACATACGTTCAAAACTAAACCTTTTAATTAAAGTTTGTTTTCGTCTAATGTTTCAATTTATTGAATGCAAAGTTGATCGAAGATCATACATTTGCAAAGTGAATTGCATAGTTTACCGCAAATTCGTACCGTGGTTTTTTCAATGAACACATTGTATTTAACCAGATTTACATCCAAGTACCCAACAAGGGAAAATCTAATACCTTGGTTCTAACCCTTGTCCAATACAATTCTCCAAGTATATCAAGCATTTTAGAAGGGAATTCACTTCCCCACAATTCCGAGGTATACTTGAACCTTACCGATGTTTCACCATGATGACTGAGAACTACATCGATTATTTATAATTAATAGAATCACCAAATAATTCAACGCCTCTTGAATAAGTATTTATGCCTTTGCATTTTCACTTATCAAGGCGCAGTACATACCAATATGTACCGCTTCCACCGAATAAATCCAAAGATTTATCTTGACTCTGAGAACCCTTTATAAGGGCGATTAAAAGATATTGCTAAAACCATGAATTATTTTAAGTTAACAACTGTCTCATAACCAACCGTCATCTACAAGAAGTCTCTTGGAAGTATTTCCCATGTATGAGAAACTAATTAAGCCACAAGTGCGAAGAAGAACTTTTCTCAAAAATGGCTTTCTGCCCAAAAAAAATAATTTCTCTTAAGCCACGTGTACAAGGAAAGCTCAATTGTGTTCTTCGTTACTTCTTGTTGTTGCTAACTGTTCCCCGAATCTAAACCTATGTCGTTAACTAACTCAAGATTCGTTAATTAATTAACCAATAATAAATAAATTAATTATCAATACAAAACATGGTTTTAATTAGCAGGCATCCATACAAACCAATAACCAATGACCCAGTCTTTATTATTAAATTCATGAAAGAATTCACTTTTCGAAACATATATTCCTGCTAAGGGACGTGGTAAGATTTTCAAATTGAACTTGAATTCTTCAAAATATTTGTAATTATATAATGTCACACAACCAATAAATGCTTGAAATTTTCTTTAATCAATAAAAGAATCCAAAGCAACCAGACCCGTTTAACAAGAACCGAGGTTATTAAGTCCAACACAAAAGGACAACATAAGCCCGTAATCCTTCCATCAGATAGGCAGTACCATGGTCTCTCATTTTACCCCGGGACTGATACCCGTATGCGTTTCTACCAAAATCGAAACTTACATTGGATTTCATTGTTTAAGAGACTAAACCCATAATCAGGAACAAAGATTATAAAAAGATTAGATGTCTTAAGATAGTCGAAAAATCTTCGTTACCGATTTCGACAATAATACAAATTGTGTATATTTTCTACCAATTCGTTACACCTTTGTAACAATGGTCTTTGTCTATATACTTGGTTTCCATAACCAAAAACAAGAAAATATGAAGAATAGAAGAAGAACAACAATCTATAATTCTTAAACAAACTTACTTGGGTGTATTGAGCGAGTAATCTTTTTAATTAAGACATTTAATGCCTTGCCATAAATGTTGATACAGGTTATGGCATATGTATCCAACATTCAACAATACCTTTGGTGTTCTTTAACAACACTTCGATGAACGCCAAACAACGAACGCAGATTAATGTAGCACAATCTCTCTTTTACAGACTCTCAAAATATCAAATGGAATAAACCAGATTTCTGTGTCATTTTCGTGTCTCAAACTCAACAAAACAACAATTTAAATAGTTTTTGAAACAACACCTTTGGTGACGGTTTGTAATAGTTATAACTGTTACGGTTGTTGCTATTCAGACATGACTGTTTGCAACAGTCACCTTGCAGCAGTTACTGAATAACTGTCACCAAATGGACGTAAATGTTCCCAACAGTTACTTCGCAACAGTTTCTAATAAACGGTTACTAATTTAAATGGATACAACTGTTCTTAACATTCATTTGCAACGGTTAGAACCGTTGCCAATTTCAAACGGTTAAATCTTGACCGTTAGATCGAGTCTTTTGGATATGGATTAAGTCGTACCGTTAGATCATAACTATCCATGTTAGATGTAATCTCGACCGTCCATTTGATTTTCCTTATATTTCAACTTAACACAATTGTCATTTATATTGGACATGGGCTTGGGTTGCCATACCAAGCCAATTTCCAACCGTTTTTGTGTTGGATGTAAAACAAAAAGTCAAAAAGTAATATTTAGGATATATTTTCTAAATTATATGGGTGGTAAATATGATAAATAGGGTGGCAATTGAGATGAATGACAAACAGAAGGAACAATTATAAATAAAAAAGAAAACTTAATGTACTAAAGTCAAAATTTCGGGTCGTCAAAGTGGCGTTTTATTTATTTGGCGTAAAGTGGCAGCAGTGGTGGCGTCGACGGTGGCACATGAGTTTTAGATTTGGCATGTAACGGGGGAGCGACATTATTTTTTCCTTTGCAACGGTAGTGACGATAATGATTTTTTATATTTTTGGCGATAGTGATGGTGGTAAAAAATTTAATTTGGTAGTCGATTGTACCAGTAGGGATGGTGAAGCAAACAAAATCGTAATTTTTTCCACCAAAAAATAAACTCTATTTATCTAATTAATATATAGAGCAAATTAAAATGCCTTTTAATTTTTCTTCCTTTGTAAAAATATCCTTCAAGTTTTGAAAAATTATAATCCTCAACTCAACAAATGAATTGGTAATTCAAGCATCACGAAATATGGATGGTTAAGGGTTATATTCGTTTACTTCCAGATGACCGTTTTTTGTTCGATTAAATTTTCCAAAATAGAAATATAATTTTCTCTAAATCAAACTTTAAAATTTCTAACCACAAATTTGAGAATCTGCCTCATAGTCATAGCAAATTGAATTGATAATTCTTAGTTGATTAAATTAATACAAGTCTACTCATTCAAATTCCTAACAAACACTACAACAAAATAAAAAACACTCAATAGGAATGGTGAAGGAAAAGAATAATACTTTGCTTGGAAAAGAATAATACTCTGGTTGGGTTCAAAATGTTTTGTTTTTCTAAATAGTTAATTGGTTCAATAATCCATGGATTCGTTTTTTTGGATCTAGAAGACAAGCAAAGTAAGATAATTTTCTAAAATCCAAGAGTTAGAAAGATGCTTTTATAATATCCAAATTTGGGTAATCTATCCAAAAGCTTATCTTTTAATATAACTACAATAGACCTATATATCCTTACAAGAACCGTATAAAATCTTATATCCTAGATATATATGTTAACACGGTAACACTACGAACAACTAATTTATGCGTCAGTAATATTTTGTTGCTTTGAAATCACTAAAATGGGGATCGAAGTCACTGAACTTGGCCTAAATTAAATTAAGTTATTAAAGAAAATAAAAGAGGATTTATGAGCAATGTTACTGTGTATAATCATTAACTAACTCAGTACATTTCACATTAAAAGATCGAACTAGAGGTACTGATTTACCGGATTTGTATTTGGGTTATACGTGTTATATCTTGTTTCATTAGAGAATTCTTGCTCCTGTGGTGTATAAAAAGGTTTGGTTGAGTCACAAAAGAGGTTAGGAAGGTTGGTTCGAGCTCAAGAAGCAAAACAGAGCGAAGAAAATCAATTCAGAAAAATTATGTGTTGTTGCTGCTGAAAAAGACGGGAAAAACAGAGAAAAGACAACGGTTTCTTCAACCCGTCAGCAACGTTTATCTTTAGGTTTGCAACGTTTATCTTCAGCAACAACGATTTCTTCAACCAAGCAACAACGTTTATCTTCAGCTTCACAACGTTTATCTTCAGCTGCAACGGTTTCTTCAACCAACAAGCAACGTTTATCCTCATCTTCGCAATGTTTATCTTCAGCTTCATGCCAACAGTTAATCGTAACACCAGAAAAACGTTGCAGATTTCCTTTTTTATTATTTTTAGCTTATTTTCTTCTTCTCAAGCACCTTTGAGCCATGAACCAATTTTTTGAGAGTGTTTTGAGCATGATGAAAGTTTCATACTAGTATAAACATGGATGAAAATAAATTCAAGTTAGGATTCAACCAGATTCATCATTGCTATTTTCAAAAAAAAAAAAAAAATTCAATTTTATTTTAAACTAGAATGCAACCAGTTTCATCCTAGCTATTATTCGAATACTTTTATTTTCTTAGTTTAAATCAGGATGCATCCAGTTTCATCCAAGCTATTTTTTGAATAATTTTTTCTATTTTATTTTAATTCAGGATGCAACCAGTTTCATCCTAGCTATTTTCTTTCGAAAAAAAAAACTTTTGAATTTACTATCAACAATGAATCTTGTTTTGTAGTTAATTTAAAACCCTTTCCAAAAATATAAGATTTATTAAAATCGGATATATATTTTGAAAGTTATGAATGTTTTTGTGATTTGTTTTTAAATTGGAGAGAGAAATGATAAAAAAATATATATAAAGATGAGGGACATAATTGTCTTATTTTTTTATGTCCATTTTACCCATTCCTTATTTTTACATGTCCTATAGAATCATAACTTAGAGAAACTTGGGCAATAGACCCATTCCTTAAGTCATTTAATAAAGAATTTAGGCCACTATGTGTAATCAAATGTGTGATCAAAGTCTATAAAGGAATCTGATTTCAGTGACAGAAAAGGAAACACTCCTCCTGTTTTTTTTTTAATGTCTTTTACGTGTAATGTAAATCATCTTATTGTGTTTCACAAAACAAAAGGGATTAGGGAGCTTGAATATGGGTTACTTAAGGAATAAATTGTTTGTTGATTGGTTCAAGTATATGTATATATAGTGTTTGATTTTGTTATAGTGACGATGAAAAATTCTTATTCTCACTATTCTCTTTCGTCTCCTTCCCCAGCTTCTTCTTGAGACTCTTTTTTTTCCTTTCTCATTCAAAATAACAATCTCATGGTATAAAGATCCTCAATTGTTTATATTTCGTAATATAGCAGATTCAAAGACTAAATTAGTGAGAATTAAAAAAGAAATTGGTAAGCTCGTATCGTCAGATGATTTTGGCGGTTACGAAGTTTTAGATTTCTCTAAACATCTTTCATTGGGACATAACAAAGATGGTGATTATACTGCTTTTAAAGAGAGCTTCCCTAAACATAGATTCAAGCTTACAAACTCTTAGGGTTTGGTAGTCAATTGGGATGGACAAAAACGTTCAGGTACCTGGTCATGTGAGGAAATAAAATCACCATTTTATAGTCTTCCTACTTTTCAACAAGCTCTTCAGAGAAAAATTTCCGAATTAGAAAAAGAAAATTCAACTCTTCAAGATGAAGTCAAAATGAAGAAAAAAGAAAAAAAATCTCTAGATGAAAATTTTTACAAGTTGGAAACAATAAATATTATTCTGAAGCATAATATCAAAATGAGCAAAGAAGAAAAACAAACCTTTTACAAAAAAGTTTTTACAAAAAAAAATATTTCAATTATGCAAGATAAAATAAAAAAGAACGAAGAAGAAAAACAATCCGCGGATAAAAGAGTTTCTGAGCTAGAAGAAGAAATATTGGTTCATCAAGAAAAAATTAAAGGGAAAAATGAAGAAAAACAAATTATTAATACAAGAGTTTCTTAGTTGGAAACAGAAAATGCAACTCTTCAAGATGAAATAAAAAAGAACCAAAATAAAAAACAATCTCTGGATAAAAGAGTATTCGAGTTAGACGCAGAGAATTTCATTCTTCAAAAAAAAGTCAAACTGAACAATGAAGAAAATCAGTTAATGAATAAAAAAATTTCTGAATTAGAAGCAGAAAATTCCATACTTCAAGATGAAGTCAAAAGAGAGAAAGACGAGAAAAAAGAAAAGAATGAAAACAAGAAAAAAGGTATTCAGAGTTAGAAGCTGCAGTTCTATACCTTTACGATAAGAAGGCTCGAGAGGACACACTTACTACTTTAGAAGCTGACATTGCTAGACTTTATGAAAGGACAAAAGAGTTGACTGAAGACATCAATACATCGAAAGATGAAGTGACAAAACTAGATGAACAACTGAACTGAGTGAAGGAGAACAAGCAAGCTCTCGACAAACAAGTTTTAGAATTGACATCAAAACTTAGAGAGTGTTATGGTGCTAAAAGTGGATCGGAAAATGAAAATCTATGCATGAATGGTCGCACACTTCTTAAGTATTGGGTTCCTTTCGAAGAACTTGATGTGAATAATATAACTAATATTCATACAATTCATCGAATTAGCGATGTTAAAGCCACCGATATTTGAATTTATATGTATGCACCGATATTATTACCTTTTTAACTTTATTATTACTCATTTGGTTTGCTATATAAATGCTTTCTAGTTTTATTAAGCTTTTGTTGATTTTATTTGAGATTAATACAGGTTTTACTAATTCAGTATATTTGTTAGTTTGGATTATAAGATTACGTGTTATTCATCTTCTTCCTTTTTTTTCATTATTTATATTATGATATATAAGTTGGTGTTTTCTTAATTTTCATGAGATCTGAAGCTCTCACCTGTTCGATATATCTATTAATTAGATTATATTCCCTATATCGTCTAAAATGAAAAAGTGATAAGGGTATGTTTGGTATCATTTTATAAAACTGTTTTCAAAAATTATTTTCTAGTGTTTTTAAAACATACCCTTTTTTCTTGTTTTTATTTTCTAATAATTTATAAAAAGCTCTTTGGTAGGACTGTTTTCAAAAACACATTTTTCAAAAATTAGTTATAAGTTTAAATTAATAATTCAAAAATTAGTTATAAGCCTTTTTCAAGACAATTCAAAATTAGTTATAAGCTTGCACAAATACTTCACACATTATAACAAGTTTATATTTGCACAAGCTAAGAGCGTTGGTGGTGATGTCGACGTTGATGACAAATCCACATTGTCCCTGCTATGTCATCTCTAACATTGTTCATCAACTCAATATTCGCTGCACTTACATCAATGTAAATTGTTGTGCTTTCTTGACTAGTACTTGTGCCTTCTTCATATGCCACTATGACATCCTCCGCCATAAATTGACTAAATAATTCATCATTCATTGAATTCAAACGAATACAGTTGTGTAAAGTACAACATGCTACGAGAATGAGTCGTTGTCTTCGAAATAGATAATTTGGCATGCATTTCAAAATCGGAAACCGACTCTTCAATACTCCAAAACAACGTTCAATAACATTACGTAAAGAGGAGTGCCTATGATTGAATAATTCCATATGACTCTTTGCTTATCTACTTCTTCCCCTAAAATCACGCAAATGATACCGCTCTCCACGGTAAGGTGTGAGAAACCCAGGCATGTTCGTATAAGCAGAGTCAACAACATAATACCTTCCTACATTCACATTAGCAGTTGAAAACTTCATCAATTCAACAAACACATTTGAAGTATTAAATGTAAGTTAACATGAACTATAGTAATATGTATTCAATACCTTCCTTAGGAATTGGAAATTTGTTTTCTTCATTCGATATGGCATCCATAAGTATTCTTGCATCATTGGCAGTTCCTTCTCATCCCGTATATACAAATGTGAATAACATATCGAACGAGCAAGCACACATAATGTTCTGCGTGATTTGAACTTTTCTACTTTGAAATGGAATTTGTTTAGAAGCAGGTGCCCAAGCGCGGATATAGGTTCCATCAATAGCACCAACACAATCCTGTAAAACACCTCATGATATTTGAGTCCTACAGTTTTCGTTTAACAGAAAAATAAATCTTAATAGTGCATATAAGATAAATTAACAAGTAATATGGGAACGAGAGTCATACCACAAACCATGGATAAAATCTAGGATTTTTTGTAATCTTTGGAGGTATCTCATCCATATTGAGAGGTTTAATTATGAGGCATCCAAGGCAACATAGTGCTTTTAAAACCTTCTTAAAGTGCCTATATACGGTCTCATTCAAATGTTGAAACATCTCTGCAATCACTCTATTGCGCATTGATTGACTAACACAGGCCAAAAACATTCAGACGGACTCCTCGACACTTAATGATTTATCATCCTGTAAGAAGTCATTGGTCCTCAAAGTTGAGCACAACAGCCTAAATGTAGAAGGATCCATTCTCATCAAGTTGTACATTCTTCTTGGATTTCCATTCAACAACTCTAAAATAAACTCTCGCCCACTAAGCAGTGATGTCATCATTGGTATCTTAATATAATGTTTTTGCAACTCAGTAACCATAAAAATTTCCATAAACGAGTCTTCTGAGTCTGAGGAGGAGTCACTTGATGAACTTGCATCTCTGGATTCCATCGTAATACTCTCAATAAGAATTGTTGGTACCTGAGAAGTAATTTTTAAATAAGGGATCAGGGATCACTTCATGCCTAAAAAAAATAATTTTAAATAACCCACAACAAATTATTTTTTTCTTGATAAGCAATTACAAAACTTTCTCCCTCGAGACATCCAAAAGGATATAATTGGAGAATTTAACGGAAGAGATACCAAATCTTTTTGAGTAGGTGATTAGACTTTAACATGTAATAGACGGGAAGAAAACAAAATGAAGTTATATATTAGTTGTATCCTAAAACCTTAAAATCATCTGAAAGAAT
Organism: Papaver californicum; assembly: GCA_023531435.1. NCBI lineage: Eukaryota > Viridiplantae > Streptophyta > Magnoliopsida > Ranunculales > Papaveraceae > Papaver > Papaver californicum. Next base: position 216,733 of record JAJJMC010033707.1, on the reverse strand, counting down.
CTATTCACAACCTTGACTAAATAGACTTACTAAAGCTGCTAGCTAGACTCCTCGTGCAATATTTATGAACCCTCAACAAACTCCAACTGAGATACAGCCATATCAACATTGATAATTACTTGAAATATTAATACAATCATAACAATTAATGGAACTAATATTAGCAATCAACAACTCAACCAAGCAACAACCTTTACCCTCATCTAATTAGACAAAACAAAAAATCACCACCAGCGAACAAACTATAACCGCAAACCTTCAGTGTACGTTATAACTAACAAAATAACACAATTGTTTAGGTCGCCACTAGATCAAATAGATTCCTTTCTAACCATCTGGAAAAATGAGTGTCAAAGGTATGCCATTACGGGCATGTTCAAAGTACCATTCTAGATATTGGCTCATCGCATAATCCTATCAGGCACTGCCAGCTGCTCATGGGTCATGAATTATATCTACAATTATAAATCTTAATTCCAAATCAGAAGATTCAAACATTTAAAAAGTAAGATAAGCATACAATAATTAATCGGTGTATACTTGTGCTTGCATACCAGCATGCCGTCTAACTCCAATTGCATCATACATAACTATAAGACTAAAACCCAAACAAACAGGAAACAAAGAATCTGCTACACCATGACAAAGTGCTAGTGATGTAGTAAGAGCTTACATAGTGCTGAATGTGAAGAAGGCATCCCACCAGAAGCAAATAAAACACTAAAATCCCATTTCCTATCAAAATCGAAATTTATAAACATTTTCATAGATTGAACTACTACCCAAGAAAACATACTTGATACAAATATTGGGTTTCCTGCTAATGTCATTACAAATGGACTTATTCGTACGTTAGTACTTGTGGCCACACTTAGTAGTGCCATTCCAATTCCTCCATTGTGTAAATACTCCAAACCTTTTTCTCTCTCTAAATCAGTTTCTTCCATACATAAATTCCATTTTTCTACTGAACTTTTAAACATTGAAATAACCCATTTTAAAATTGGAGCCAAAACCTAGAAACGACTACTTCTCAGACATCTATCAGGCCTCTCGGTCGTTGTAGATTTCAAAAAAAAAGAGTTGTCCATGAAAGATGTGAGGAGTAGCACCAGGCTAGCTTTAGAACTAAGGTCCATCAAAAGAGAAGACAATACAATTCTAAAAAGATCTCCATTTGGTAAAAGATCAGCAAAACTATTTCAAATTCGCCATAGATAAACACATTTTCGTTCTAATACCCTACTAAACAATTTGTACATTTGAAACTCATGCACCCAATATTAAGAATAAAAAATGGTCAATATACATTTGTGATCGAAAGGAAAAGGGCCAAAGCTTCATATCACTTTGAACATAACAATCATTGATTTTCCTACCAATTAAACGTTTCGCATCTATAAAACTTTAAACAACATACTCAGAAAAAAATCTTGAGATGGTAACTGTATGAGCGACGAGCTCATGCTATTGTTACTTTCAGAAACAATCTACATTATTCACAATATCAACTAGTAATCAAGAGAACACTATGATAGTGTATTGAAGCCATGACATTTCAATATACAATATAATATGAAGTCAGGAATTCATCTTATTGTCAACTTAGACTACTACATCAAGTAAATGTGAAAAAACAACAACATAGAAACAAGATACACACATAAAGGAGTAGTATGATTTGCATACTGCTACACCTTTTCCCATACTGCTATACATGAATACGTTATCCCTAAATCTATTCCTATTGTTGCTTGACAGTTATTTTTAGCCATCGTAATAGTACATGTTCAATCAAAACACAAACTCAACAAGGAAGAAAAATCACACTTGAAACTAGAAAAGATGATTGGGTTCAACTTATAAAGTTTTGGCTAGTCTTATTATGTCTTTTTATGAATTTACTTCGAGTGTCTAAGTTCACAGTCAGGTACTTCAATCACCCATCTAGCTAAGCCAGGTTATGCTGCTGACATTATGCGTAATTCTATGTTAAAATCATAAGACTGACTCATACATATTCTTAAAACATAAAATGGTCTAAAATCTAATTTTCACACAAGTGATGAGGTTCAAATATGGAGTCAGTAAAGTTATAAGTGCCACCTTACACAACATTCAAGGGAATTGCTGACATGAGAAAAATCAATTGTAACTAGTGGGTCAGCTATTGTTAATTGATATGGATTTGTAAATAACTACTACACTAGAGAACAATAAGTTTGTTATTGTCTTATAACAAAGTTTCTTCAGAGATCCAAGTTGAGTTGGGATACTTCCAGTCAATTGATTATAACAAAGTTGTAAAACTGCAAAAAAAAGAAAAAAAAAATAGTATCTCAAAGTAGATCAACCAAAAAATTTAAATTGAAGTACCATTAATGCATGTTCAACAGGTATTAAGAAGAGGACAAAAAAAAGTTAACGGGTTTGTTAGGAGACATTAAACCAACTAAATGCATTAACAGTTTCACAAATACTAACGGAAAGAAAGACCCAAATGGTTCCGGACTTAAATCAACACATGAAAAGTAAGATCAAATCTAACCCTTTAGACTTAGATTTAGTTCCAAACCTGAAAAAAGGACTAGTTTTTATTGAACCCCAAAGAAGAATAAAAGATATAAGAAATGAAGAAAACCCTTTATATCGTATTTGATACTCAGTATCTAGAGACGAGATCGTTAAATAGGCATGCCCAATTTAAATAGGGAAAAAACTTTAACTTGTAGCTGCACCGTGTTGCCTATGGTTTTAGGAGAGAGAGACAGTGAAACAATCATGATTACTGTTTATAGAAGGGGAAATGGTTAAACGCATATGGCAACATGGCTAGAAGACGTGTAACATGAGCCACATTCGAGCCTATCAAGCCACATTGCAAGAATAAGGATAAAGAAGTATAACTAGGTTTACATGGAATAATTGCCAAATGACATCTACTTAACTATGAACTACTTCATACCACTGAGGACATGATACCCATCTGAAGAGAATTTACAACTTAAAAACTCTCCAGTGGTAAGAATGCTTACGGGTTCGAATCATTGTAAATTTTATGTGAAACAGAGAAGATGATTTATTCAGATTTCTATAAACAAAACAATAATAAACTAAGCGCATAAACTGAAGAAATCTACCTGAATATCACTTTCAGAGAGTCTGTCGTGTAAACAGTGTTCCGGAAGCTTGTTCAAATGCTGATTGCAAACAAACATGACAAAGTCAAAGAACATACAACATTAAGCCTTCAAGAGACGTAATAGTACCAGTTGAAGACAAGCTTTCGAGTTATAAATCAAAACAAACTAACCTTTTAATAAAACCTAGTTTTGTATCTTAGATATTCCAGTGGTACGAAAAAACTTTTCTTTTCTTCTCAGTTTTCAGCCTTTATAGCAAGTATGCAAGTGGACATGGCGAGTTTGTAAAGCCAATGTAGTTTAGAATTGATATTCTTATTTACTAAGGTGTAATATGTACTTCAAATCTATAACTATTATATAGTACATACATGGGTAATCAATAGAACGAAATATTATGTTTTAATGATCATGCGCAAGTACCCTTTGTAACTCTGTTAGTCATCTTTACTTAGACCTAAACATGATATTAACTTAACTATATGCTGAAGATTTACCGCAGTATTAATATGTTCACAGTCAATTCATAAATAACATCATAAACAACTTGCACAATACCAAACATGTTCTTTAGCTTCAACACAATTAGCATGAACTGATTTGGATGAAGAGAGATGAACAAGACTCAAAAAACAGAGAAAAGAGTGAGAAACAGACAACAGAGAGGTGACTATTTTTCTATTTTTGAAAACAAAAAAATAATTACAAAGAAATGAAAGAGATGAACTTTTTAGAAGGGACGATGAACTTTTCAGCTTCATATTCATAGATCTTAAGCAGTAAACAACGAAAAAGTAATGCTACATACCCGGAAGTTTTGATAAGCTCGTGAACCACCAAACCTCTTCCAACTACTGCATATGGTACATTCCATTCACAAGCAAACACATACGACTGTTATTACACAGGGTAGGTAGAACCTGTATTTAGCAAAAGCAATCAATGTTCCCTTAAAAATCAAAGCAACGAGAACCTGTTAACTTGACAAGAACATCAAATAACAATAAAAAATCAACTTTTACTAATAGTAACATAAACCTATTACTATTTACTATCAAAATAAGCAGATCCCATAAAACCAAGCTCACATTAACATAAATATTAAGGTGCCACAATGTAACTTCAAGTTCTAAATCAAAACAGTCACCCAAGTTCATATTAACAACACTCAACCAAGTACACATTCTAAACACAACTGATTACGAACTCTTAAGCCACATAATTCTCCTTGATTCTTTCATATTTTTAAAGATCCTCCGATAGTCAGGGTTTGTGAACTTGTTAGTGGATTTGAGATACACATCACCGTCCACTCCTTCCATGTTGTCCAATATCTCGACACAATCTTCAATAGTTGATATCTCGGTACATACAAGAGATGTTACTTCCTTATCCTTCTTGCGTTCGGCCTTAATTTTTGTAACTTCAGTTTTGGCTTTAAGATTTTCAGTCTATGCTAAAGGTGCATCATCAAACCTTGATGATTTAGTCGCCTTTCGTTGTGGAAGATCAACAGGAAGTTCCAAAGCATGTCGTTGTACATTTGGTTGTGTGTGTCATACAGGCTGACTCGTGTCTCCAGAGCTAGCGGGTTCTACATGTACCCCTTTGCCAAGAAATTCTATTTCCAAGTCTCTTTCTGTGTCCGAGTCAGGAGGAGACCGAGTTGATGGATTAGACATACTCCCGGATGCTGTATTGCTATTGAATATCTCCCCGAACATATAACAATTGTCTAATCCCTTTTTACGAAAGGATTTTGCACCAATATATTTCTGCATTAGGGAATTTTACACATATACTATATTCTTAACTCATTATGTACTAAGTAAAGATGAATAAATAAATACAAACATTTATGCAGACTAGCTATTCTTAACCCAACAGTAGATTTGATGCAAAACTAAGATTACTGAGCATCAGACTAGGATCACATCTGCAGAAGTTCACTTCTTAATGGACCATCCAAACATGCATTAGAGATGACACAGAAAATATTGATTTGAAAAAAATGGTAGTCTGATTGTAATGAATCAAATGAATATTTAAATGAAAATATTTATGCAGACTACCTTCAAGTAACGCTCCCAAGCATCATCACTTGGGGTGACCGTGTTTGCTGCTAGATCCCAACCCATATCGGTATCACTCAACAACCTTGCATATTCTCTATGAAGTATACACAGTCGATTGAACTTGGATTTCAACTTTGGAACAATATATCTCTTACCAAACCTAGTAAAGATATCATTGTCTATTTCTACCCTTTTTTTTTCTCCAATGTAGTGGTTTGTAACCCATTTTTGGCTTCTTCATGAACCAATCCGACAAAGTAATCCACAATAAACTGTGGCCATGTGCGAACATCATCTATATTATCACTATTTGATACAGAAGTCATATTTTGTTCTACACAATATACTATCTAAAACTTAAGCATATAAAGATAAACCCAAATAAGAAAACCCCAAATGAAACTTGAAAACATCTATACTTGAGTCAAAAAATAAAACCCCCATTAAGAAGATGTTCATACCTAGAGATCGCTGCAAACCCTAAAATTTTGATGCAAACCAAATCAATCAAGCCATTTGTTTCAAAATGAAAACCCTATTAGTTGAAAGAGAGATTAATTGTAGAAAAGATCATTAGAATTTTTTTTTTGGGATCATTCATTAATAATATCAACTTATGAATGACTATTATAGTTACCTAAACATTTAAACTTAAAATCAAAACTAAATAAAATTATATAAACTACCAAAATTAAGAGTAAAACCAAAAAATACAGCTCAAGAATAACTATCACAGATGAAAAAACGAAAAACAACTTACTAACTGTCATACCCTAATTTGAAATAGCAGAACAAACCCCAAATTTCGGACCAGTAAAAAAATTAAAAGAAAAATCTATAAACCCTGAATTTGAAAAAACAAACGAGAAGAAGAAAATAAACCCTAATCTTATAACATCAAAAAACTTATAAAAACAACAAAAATTAAAACCCTAATAAAAAGACTTGAAATTACTTTGTTAGATTGAAATAGACACAACAAGATACAACTGAGATGAATGTTAGAGTGAGTTGAAGAGAGAGTATCGATGATGAGGTGAGAAGCAGAGAGAGAACGCAGAAACCAGATCCACATAGAGAGAAACACAGAGAGAACGCAGAAAAAAAAAAAAGAGAAAGAAAAAGAAAAACACAGAAAACGATTATTTATTGTTTTTGTTTTTTCGTTTCTAAAAACATGAAACAGATAAAAAACGTTTTCTGAAAATCACTAAACACGTTTTTTCCCTTTTCTATTTTTTCTGTTTTTTTTAAAAAAAACCTGTTTTTAAAATTCATATCAACCATGGCCTTTATCTTTCACAATATACTTTTTTCTTGGGAGTGGAGTTTACCAAAAGTAAGATGCATAAACCGTGGCCCTTACTGTTCGGTTTGGTAAAATCCGACGGTCTGTTAGAATCTTGTATGTCTTATATCAAAATTTTATACCTGTAAATTCTGAGCATTAACTTCATTTTCGTTGTTAATCTCTAACAACTCGATCACTTCATCAATTTCCTTGCAACAACCCGATTTCTTATTGCACGTCCCTCCAAAGAGCTCCAAATATTATGAGATGTTGTAGCAAATTGGGATCTTTCTGAATCTAAAAATACTCCAATCTTAAGGGAATTTCTTGCAAATGCGAAAGCCAATCTGAATGAAGGTAATGCTACCGACATTGTAGCATACGTTGAGCAGCAAATAAATCTTTTTGTGACAGAACAAGAAAGACATCGAAAAGGGTTCAACTAACAGCCTGAAATGTTTTCCCGTATTAACTCAGTTTGTATCAAGAGAAAAGAGGATTTCTTGCAGCAAGTACTTGCAAGAAAGTACTTTTTAGAGTTCAGAAGATATAGTGGCGCAAGGACCATGGGAACATGATGATCTGGTCTCTATTGCTAATCCTTTCTGACGACAGTACAGTATGCACACCGGATTGAACACTGATTAACCAACTCCATTACTACAGTGTCATACCATAGGAGTTACCCTGACAAGATATTTGAAATCTCAGGTCTACATAAGGAAAAATATACAGACTGATCCAAGTTACCGGAAGCATTACACACGAGATGGCATCATTAGAAACCTAATATAAACATGACCCTAGATCCCGTTAGCATAATTGAAAAATACAAATGCTTCGCTATTATGTATTGATTGACTGACCCAATTCTTGCTACAATTACTGCTTTGAAAATTTTCTAAATCTCTTGATTTGTCTTACACACATGTATTAGAGTTGCTGTCAGGAATCAGGATAAGGATCAAGAGACTTCAATTCCCAACAAACTACTCTTACCTATGGTTTTCTTGATAGTGTGACGTATAGTTAGCTAACTTGGCGTTTTAAAAAGGAGTTTTATTCTGCATTCTCCATTTGAAGTTTCATTAACACCTGTTTCTTCTGAGTTCAAGGTGGGAAGAAAGATGTGAAAGATGTTAGAGTGAAACTAATCTACACAGATGCATAAAATGATTCCAGAACAATGAAGCTTTATTGAACAGAATTTGACAAAGAACAGTACACTACAACACACAATACACAGTCTGTGTACTCATCATTTTATTGGCTTTTCCAACGTCTAGTTAACGTACACAACAGCTCATTAAATGCTGTTACAGTTGGATATGCTAACATGAGCAGATGACAGTTACACTTTTCTATTATACACCTAACAGAACGTGAATTGTGTGAACCTGAATATGGTGTAACTGAGGTGTAAGAATACTCAGAATCTTTTGATACTGATGTTCCATTACTCCCCCTCAAACTAAATTGGCCAGGCTTTGATTGGACCTTTAGTTTTGCACACAGTCTTGTAAATTTGGGTCATGAGAAACCTTTAGTGAGTATATCCGCAACTTGATCCTCAGTTGAAATGTAAGAAATGAGTAATGTTTTTGACTGAATTAGCTCTTTGACAAAGTTGTAGTCCACTGCCAGATGCTTCATCCTTGTATGAAGTACTGGATTACTAGTGTAAGATATTGCACTAATATTATCACATTTTATTGTTGGTGCTGAGGTGATTGATATATGCATTTCCTTTAGCAATTTTAATATCCAACAGATCTCTGCAGCAGTATTTGCTACACCTCTGTACTCAGCTTCTGTAGAAGATCTGGAGACTGTATTTTGTCTCTTGCTAGACCAGGAAAATGGAGTGTCTCCAATGCAAATTAGATAACCCCCTGTACTCCTTCTTGTTAACTTGTCACCTGCCCAATCTGCATCACTATATCCAGTGATTTCCATTTTTCCTTTTGAGTAATACAGTCCATGAGTTGATGTTCCTTTTAGATATCTTAGTATTCTTTTGGATGCTATTAAATCAATAGTAGTTGGTTCTTGCATAGCTTGACAAACCTTATTCACAGCATAGGATATTTCAGGTCTAGTCCATGTCAAGTATTGTAATGCACCAACTAGGGACCTGTAACTTGTAGGATCTGTTAGTTTAACTCCTTTTTGATGTGATGTACTTGAAGCTGCAGGAACTGGAGAGTGACATGGTTTTGCTCCTAGCATAGTATGCTTTTCTAGCAGATCTAAGATATATTTTGTTTGTGAAAGAAATAATCCTGTGACATCTCTTTGAACCTCCAGCCCCAAAAAATAATGCAATGACCCTAAATTATTTACTGGAAAATGATGTTGTAGTGTAATCACAAATTCAGTACAGTATGAATGAGAATTACATGTGATAAGTATGTCATCAACATAGACCAATATATATGTTGTAATTGGTCCCTTTTGTTGGATAAAAAGAGATGCATCAGCTGTTGATAAGATGAAATCATAAGGTATCAGAATTTGTTGTAATTTTCCATACCAAGCTCTTGGTGCCTGTTTCAAACCATAAAGAGATTTATGTAGTTTGCAAACATGGGTGGGGACATCCTTGTCTATAAATCCTGGTGGTTGAATCATGTATACGTCTTCTGTTATATCTCCATGTAAAAATTCATTACTTACATCCAATTCTGTAATATGCCAATCATGTTGCACTGCAAGTGCCAATTAAACTTTGATTGTGCTTGATTTGGCCACTGGACTAAAAGTTTCTGTGTAGTCCAGCCCTTCTTTTTGATTGTATCCTTTTGCAACTAGCCTTGCTTTATATCTTTCAATAGTTCCATTTGGTTTGTATTTTATCCTAAATACCCATTTGCAACCTATGAGATTCATGTTTGGTTTTCTGGGTACTTTAGACCATGTTTGTGCATCCTGCAATGCATTATACTCCTCCACCATTGCTTGTCTCCATCTTGGATCCTTATTAGCCTGACTAAAATATGTGGGTACTTGGTGAACTTGAACTGTTGATAAAGCATGGGGTAACTGATGTTTTGTTGTATATGCTTTTGGCTTTTTAATTCCTGACTTTCCTCTAGTTTGCATTTGATGTTTATTAGCTGTTATTGGTGATGAGACTTGTTGTTGTTGTCGCTGCATGAGTGGCATTGTACTTGCAGAGCTAATATCTGTTTTTGGTGATGTTGTAGAGGATATATGAGGTTGATAAGGTTGTATTTTCTTTAATGGAAAAATGGATTCCATGAATGTGACATGTCTGGAGGTGTATATCCTTCCAGTAGTTGGATCCAGACATTGGTATCCCTTTTGTACTGCACAATATCCTATAAAGATGCATTGTTTGCTTTTTGGAGATAATTTGGAATTTGTATATGGCTTTAACCATGGAAAACATAGTGAACCAAACACTCTTAGTAAAGTGTAATCTGAGTTTGCTTGAACAACTTTTCATATGGTGAAACATACTGTAATTTCTTTGATGGTAATCTGTTTATTGTAAAAGTTTGCTGTAGAGTAGGCTTGATACCAGTACACATCATTTAATCCTGATTGCAGTAGAAAAGTTCTTCCAATTTCCACAATATGTCTGTGCTTTACTTCTGCCACACCATTCTTCTCCGGTGTGTGTGGACATGACAGTTCATGCCTTATTCCATTCTGAAGTGAAAATTGCTTTAGTTGCTGATGTAGAAATTCTCATCCACCATCTGTTCTGATTGTCTTTATTTTACAACATAATTTGTTTTCAATGTAATTTTTGAACTCATATAAAATAGACTTGAATTCTGATTTATCAAACAAAGGATATAGCCAACTGAATGTTGTGTAGTCATCCACAATTACAACATAGTATCTATATCCAATAACAGATATCACTGGACTAGGACCCCAAAGATCCATATGAAGTAATTCTAGAGGTGATTTACTTTTACGTATTGATGATTGAAATGGTAGTTTATGAGACCTGCCTAGTTAACAGTCTACATAGGGTAATGAATTTTGTAAAATGCCAGAATGAGATAATTTTTTGAACAAGAGTTTGAGTGTTTTATGTGAAGGATGTGCAAGTCTTTTATGCCACACCTCTGGAGATATTGTAGAACTGACAGCTGCATTAGCCTTTATTGAAGTTTGATTGAGAAATTGAATGGGATATAGATAATTATTGTTAGGGCCTTGAAATAATGTCTTCCCAGTTTTCGGATCCTTGACAAAGAAACCAACATGAGTGAATGTTAAAGAGAAGTCATTATCTTTGGTGAATTTGTGAACATATAGTAAATTTTGTGTTGCACTAGGAACTATTAGGACATTTCTTAATGTGAATAGGTGATTATTTCTTGATTTAAAAGAGGATCCTGAGTGGGAAATAAACATACCTTCTCCACTTGATGTTTGTACTTTTTCATTTCCATTATGAACTGTAGAACATTGTACTTCACTTCTATTTGGTGTTATGTGGTTTGTTGCACCAGTATCTGCAAACCATGGTTGTGTTTCTTGAAATCTTGCTATTGCTAGATGTGCAGATGAGTTTTTGTATGCATTTGCATTAGAATAACCAGTATGTAGCCTGTTTCTGCAAGTGATTGCAGTGTGTCCTTCTTTTTCACAAATTTGACATATTACAGGTGCTTGAGATGAGTTACTGTAATCATTGAAATATCTTGGAGCATACTTGTATCCTCTACCATTATTGAAGTTTCTTCTTGCATTATTGTTATGTCCAGATCTTTGCCAGGATTGTTGGTAATTGGAACTTCCTCTCCCATACTGTTGTTGTTGAAAAGAGTTAAATCTTGAATTATTGTTTCTGTAAACTTGTCTGGATTGATTGGATTGTGCAAGAAAAGCTTGATTTGAAGTAGTAGCTAATTGTTCAGAATGTCTTTGACTGATTACTATTTCCTCACTTAGCAGATTGTTGTGTAACTCTATACTGGACACTGGTGGAAATCTATGTCTCATTGATGTTGCAAAAGGAATATAGTCAGGATGTAGAGCAGATAGAGTTACAACAACCAATTCTTTATCTGAAACATGCTCTCCTGCTGCTGCTAGTTGATTTGCTAGACTTTTAATTTCATCATCCAAGTTTGAGATTGTTCTATTACCTTGTTTAATAACAAGAAGTTTTGTTCTCAGTTGTATTGAGTGTGTTGAGGATGATCTTGAAAATCTATCTTCTATCACAGATTGTAAGTTGTTGTTGCAGTTGCAAAATAGGCTATTACTTCATCTGAAATTGTACTGTTTACCAAAGGATTATTGTTGAATCTTCATCAATCCAGTCTACATACAATGGATTCTCTATTCCATTATTTTGATTTCTTGGGTTGGTATACCTCTCAGGACATGGAAAAGTTCCATCTAGATATCTCATTATCTTGAACTTTCTAATGACTGGAAGCATCAAATGTTTCCATGTTACAAAGTTATCTTCCTTGAGTTTTAATGTGACAAAATTTGTTAACTGATTGAGAGGTATCTTTGCTATTGAAGTTGTTGTTGGATTTTCCATTCTTAATGGAAATTCACAGATCATAAAAGAAACTTTGATTTCAAAGAAAATGAAAGAAGTTGAGAGATACTGTTCTTGCTATTGTAATTGCAGATTTTGAAAGTTTTGAGATCAAACCTGCTCTGATACCATGAAAGATGTTAGAGTGAAACTAATCTACACAGATGCATAAAATGATTCCAGAACAATGAAGCTTTATTGAACATAATTTGACAAAGAATAGTACACTACAACACACAGTACACAGTCTGTGTACTCAGCCTTTTATAGGCTTTTCCAACGTCTAGTTAACGTACACAACAGCTCATTAAATGCTGTTACAGTTGGATATGCTAACATGAGCAGATGACAGTTACACTTTGGTATTATACACCTAACAGAACGTGAATTGTGTTAACCTGAATATGGTGTAACTGAGGTGTAAGAATACTCAGAATCTTTTGATACTTATGTTCCATTAAGATGAAGACATCTCCTTTCCGCTTCCATCAATTTTTCCTCCAGCTCTTCAATCTATTGTTTTCAAAGTACAAACAAACATTTTCATATTTGTTTAGTTATTCAGTAGTTCATATATATAGCTCAATAGTAATAACTGATGAAGAGAAAGATCAACTAACTCACCGTACTATTCAACTCAATCTCCTTCTGTCCAAGCTCATCGCACCTGTTAGAAACCGTTTGTAGATTGCAATAAAATCCCAAACTGAAGCATACAAGCGCTGAACTTTAAAATAAATGTCGATGTAAAAGGTATGCGTAGGCTCTTTATATCAGTAACATGCATAAAGAGGCATAATTACCTTATGTAAAATTTTAAATTCTCTTCACGTATTTGATCAAGATATCTGGATCCTGGACCATCTAATGATTTCCCATTTGTACGAGAATTATCCTGTAGGGTGATAATTATGACTTTCTTTAGGGTAGTTAGCTAGACAGCTAAATATCAACTGTATGCCTAAACTAAAGCTAAATGCATTTATTCTCGACATGAAAAGAGACAAACATATAGACCATATCATAGAGATGCATCAAATAAACACCAGTTCAATAACAATGCGAAAGAAATACAGGGTATCAATTATTAAATTTTAAGCTTTTAAGAACATGAACAAAAAAAAAGAAAAAAAGGTGATGTTTAAAAAGAAGAATTGATATAGGATTGCTTACAGTTGCTGCTAATCCAAACACTGGTTGTAGTCCAGCGTCTGATTCTTCATGAGAATCCGTAGTACGGCCAACTACGGGTGGCGCAATGTCGAACTCCTGCCGGATAGTACTTGCTGTTGCAAGTCTAACAACAGCTGACTTATCAAAATATATCGCTTCCTCGGAATACTTTGATGAATAAACGTCTTGTTGATAGGCAGACCCCTCTTTCAACAAACCAGATTTTCCATTAATTGGCTGATTATCACTAAGCTTCTTCTGCATACTACAAATATCTGGAACTGGTGGTGCATCGTCGAACTCCAGCCGCGCAGTACTTGTTGCTGCAAGTCCAACTACAGCAGGCTGATCAAATAACTTGATGAATCAACGTCATGTTGATAGGAAGACCACTCTTTCTTCAAACCAGATCTTCTATTCATTGGCTGATTATTGCTAAGCTTCTTCTGTTCATTACATATCTCTGGATTTTTAGACCAAAATCCAACCAATGACACTTATTATCGCTGCATTATCTGGTACAGGTCATAATACTCCAGAGGCTCCAAGTAACATCTGAAATGTAAATTAACATCTAGGCATATTAGGCAGGGGTAACAAACCAGTATTTGTTGATTAGTTGTTTAAGCCAGATTTCTAGCCTGATAAAAAGAGCCGATCTTTCAAAATCCTGTTTGTCATGTGCTGGTTCGATATAATTTGCTTCCAGAACACCTACCATGAATACAACAAAGAAAGAAATAAGAATACTAAATTTTCTAAGGAATCAGTTGATAAGATATACGGGGAGTAACTGCGCACCTACAGCACGCCTCCCTCTGCTGAGACCATCAAGAGTCTTCTCCAGAAAGGCTGAAAAGGTTAAGAAAAAACATGTTCAGTACTATCGATTTGGGGTTCTACTTACAAATATCTAGCTGTGCAGACCATCTCATTAGTAAGTAAGTAACAGAAAGTAGTACTTATTCAACTAGACATACTCTGATAAGGCGGTTCTTATGGTAGACATTAATCCAGTTACTCCAAGAAAAGGGGACTCTTACAAATTCAATAGCTGTTTCCACTGACACCTACAGACAAAGACATTGTTAGAATTTTCTGCGCAAGAGAATGCAAGTATGCGACAGCTAAATTGATACACCGTATATCTGACCTCTTCTCCAGCCATCCCAAGCTGTGGCCTGTACTTGAACATTTCCGTAAAGTTTAGGTTTTCCGCAACAATATATTGTTGGTGAAATTCCTGTAACAATGAACAAACAATACAGAAGCTTAAAGATAGTTAAGGGTTAGAAGAAACAACAACAGACTTCAGACAAACACACACAGGAAGATGGAGTCGCCTGTTCAACAGACTGCCCTTAACTCGATATTTGTCGGGTACACCTCTAGAAAGAGTGTTGCTATACCACTAGTGAGGACAAATCGAATCCAGGATAAAACCACCTGATACCAACCCAGCTAGCAAAAACTCGTTGGCCCGTTGCGAACTTAACAGCCGAATAAGATTTATAGAAAAATAAAACTACGTGCGCAAACAAAGCGAGAAGAGGGGAAAAGTCGTCGGGATAGTAGCTGCGACTGGGGTGAGTTAAAAATGAAATTTTCTTTTTCTTTTATAGGAAAATTTTAGAGAAGAGAATTAAATTGTATTTATGAAAAATCTTTTTATTTAATTCCCATAAATTTTCATAAATAATAAAACGGTTTTTTTATTTATTATAGGAATTTAAAATAAAAACCATTAAGTCTTGATAGGCACACGCTGTGCACACCCCGGGCATACGGCGGCTCACGCCAGCTCACGCAAAAAACACACGCAAGCACACACAAGCTCCTCAGCCCGCGGCCCACGTGCGTGTGTGTGAATTTTCCCACTAGCCCATTCCCTTAGTCCATATCCAATCCACAAGTCTTTTCCCTTAGAAGCAAATTTAGTGGTAATATAGATATACTCCATCCTTGGTTTATCCCATGTGGGACAAACCAAAGGTTTCTCATTCACATAGAAGTGAAAAGTGGATTTGTTATTTCCATCCCCAATATAGGCTAGTGAACCTTTGGTCCCATCAAGATAAATTAGGTAACAAAACAATTTTTGGTAATAAATCACTTTTTAATTCTAACAATCCCCCATATGAATGAAGAAAGCGATAAATCAGAAAACCGGAAAATGAGAAATACCTCTTAAGCAATAGGTGTCCATATGGAATTGAACATTTGCTTAGTGAGAAGTACCGGAACTACTTGATGGACAGTGAACGCGATGTCTTGAACTGCCATCGTTTGGTGTAATTCATCAATAGCTCCTTACGCGAGATATCTCTCAAGAGTGTTGTTAAGTTCACGCCGTTGTGTCCTTTTTGGCCCTGGACGTATCCCGTTTCTCAGAATGCTCTAGAGAATCAGATTCGTACTCATAGGAAGCGACCCACTTCCTCATTCAGATAGGTGATTTCTATCAAGAGTGTTAACTGCTACACCCAATTTCAATCTTAAATTAAGACTTTACTATAAGTCATCCTCACATGCAGTCACACTATCACGTCTACACCATAGGGAAGGGACAGAGAAAATAATTCTCTGATAGTGTTTAATTTTTACCCGCCACAAATTATTTGTCTCATTCAAAACCTTGATCTTGGGATCTCCAGTCAGCAAGGTTGAGTATCCTTCATGGCAAGTTTTAATTGATGAGCTTAAGTCCCATCCCCCTCGATGCATTACTAACTATCTCCTTGGACAAGCCTTTCGTCAAAGGGTCCGCGATATTCTCCTTAGACCTCACAAAGTCAACAGAAATAACGCCATTCGAGATTAGTTGTTTTAGAGAATTGTGTCTTCTCCGAATATGAATGGATTTTCCATTATAATTGCTATTTTTAGCATTAGCTATTGCATCTTGACAATCGCAATGTATAGATATAGCTGGCACAGGCCTATGCCAGAGAGGAATGTCTTCTAAAAAGCATCTTAGCCAAGCGGCTTCCTCTCCTACTTTATCTAACGCAATAAACTCGGTTCCATAGTGGACCGAGCAGTATAGTTCTGTCTGGAACTCTTCCAAGACACTGATCCACGACCTAGAGTGAAGACGTATCTACTCGTAGACTTAGACTCCTCTGAGTATGCTATCCAATTTGGATTACAATATCCTTCAAGGACTGTAGAGTATCTCTCATAACTCAAACAAAGGTTTAAAGTGTATTTTAGATACCTTAGCACTCTGATAAGTGCATCCCAATGCTCTTGTCCCATATTACAAGTATACCTACTTAACCTACTTACAGCATAGGCAATGCCTGGTCTCGTACAGTTCATTAAATACATCATACTTCCTATGACACGTGAATACTCAAGTTGCGAAACTCCATTACCTTTGTTCTTCTTGAGTCTACAAAAAAGGTCAAATGGGATACTTGCAGGTTTACTGTCAAACTGGTTAAATTTTCTAAGAATTGATTCAACGTAATGAGATTGACTAAGACTGTAATCATCAGATTCCTTTCTAATATTCATTCCTAAGATTACATCTGTAGGACCTAAGTCTTTCATGTCAAAGTCTCATTCAACATGTTCTTAGTGGAATAAATTACATCTAAGGTTGTATCCAGTATAATATCAACATACAAGCATACAATCACACATGTATCATTCACAAGTTTAGTGTAAACATACTTGTCAGATTCATTTATTTTAAAACCACTAGAAATCATTACATATCAAAATTTTCATGCTCTAAAAGATTTCTCTATTCTAAATCTTTTGCCTCTTCTAGGCTCAAATTCATCTTCCTCTAGAAGTATTGTCTGACAAGTATAAAGGACATCTAGGGGATCAACACATATTATGCGAGATTCAAATTTCAAAGGAAAACAATTTTTTCCAAAGAACATAACATCCCTAGATTCCATATTGGTATTCAGACCAATTTCTGAAATATCAGAATTCACAACACTAACCCTATAATCTGTAGTGTGTTCAGGATATCCTATGAAGACACATTTAACAGTTTGGGTCATATCTTTGTCCTCTTATGTGGAGGGATAAAAACCTTAGCCAAGCACCCCCACATTTTTGAAGTAAGCAAAAATAGGGTTGTCTACCTTTCTATAATTTATTTGGAGATTTATCTGATCCTTTAATAAGTACTTTCTTCAGGACATACCAAGCTGAGAGGACGACCCCCCCCCCCCCCCCTCCCCCACAAGTTCGCAGGTAGTCTGAACTAATTCATGGCTTCATCATCTTCTTAAGGATTATATTTTCACCTTTAGTTTGAACTGAGTTCAAGTCAACTAGTTCTGAGTGAATTAATTCTAAGCGTTTAGAAATATTATTATTTTTTCTGAATATTTTCTTATAAGACTTTTTAGCATATTTTGATTTTATGCATATTTAACATTTTATGTTTACTTTCCAAATTAAATTTGGAAATGCAGCCTATGCTGCCCAGAATGTTCATTGAAAACATGACCAAGTCTGCCATATCAAACATTCAATGAAACACAAACATAAAATGAATCAATTTTATTTATTTAAATTGAGGTTACATTTAAATTGTAAAAAACCCTCTGTCTTATAGTTCTTTCCTACATAGTCTTTACACTGAGTTACACTATTTTTCTCAGATTCATAAAACCCTTATCACCTAATATACCACAAGATACAAGAATTTTACAGATGTCCGGAACATGAAGAATTTCATTCAATGTGAGAGTTTTTCCAAAAATGAGCTTCAGCCCATCTTTTCCTTTTTCCGCAACCTGGGTTACGGACGAGTTACTCCTATAGAGCTTTTCTCCTTCCCCTACCTTCTGATAGGAGGTGAACACATCTTTGTTTCCGCGTACATGCTTGGTAGCACCAGAGTCTACCCACCAGTCTCTCACATTGGTTACCATATTGACTTCAGACAATGTACCAAAAAACTTGTTCTTGTTGTTTTTCATAACAATTAGCATTATTTTATTTTATTTCTCTATAAATAAAATCCTTACGATTTCTATAAAATATTGCCTAATTATAATATGAATATGATTTATTTATAATCAAATAATCAACACCCTACGCATGCTTTATGTAAAATCATTTCAGTGCATGATAACTACGTTTTTATTATGCGTATAATAATTGTCTTGATTTTATGCATTAAGTTTAGTGCATAAATTTTAGCGCATAATTACGTTTCATCAAACTTGACCTACGGTTGTTAACTTTAGTGTTTTAACCGTTTTAATAATATCAAGACACATGCATACGATTCATATATTAAAAATATATTATGATTATAATTAATAAATCATACATGTATATTATGATTCGTCCATTTTCAGTTTATGTTGCTTCCTTTAGAACGACCAAGAAAACTGCCTATGAAAATTTTGCAATTTAACGACCAAGAAAACTGCCTCCGAAACTTCCGCAATTTAACGACCAATAAAATTGCCTCCGAAAATTCCGCAATATAACAACCAAGAAAAACTGCCTCCGAAAATTCCGCAATATAACAACCAAGAAAAACTGCCTCTGAAAATTCCGCAATTTAACAACCAAGAAAACTGTTTCCGAAAATTCCGCAATTGTAACAACCAAGACAAAATTCATTACGGATAAATCTAGACAAAAGATTTGATTTACCAACTCCTGAATTACCAATGAGTATTAAACTAGATAATCAAATTTTCTCCAAATCTTGTCATTAAATTAAGTCTTCAACGTTAAGGTTTCATTAAGTCTTCAACGTTAAAGCATTATAATATGATTTATCAAATAATCAACATTTCACACTTAAGCGTTTTATTACTGTGTACAAAACGTTAAGGTTTCTTTAGAATTGTCTGTCTAAATTTCTTGTGTACGTCTTATAACGCTTGGAGGAAGAAAACAAAAAACATTAAAGTTTCGTTTCTTCATTAGTGCCTTAACATTCGATTTTGACCCATTAACCCAATATCAACAAATTCTGAATACGTCATACTTTTCTTCTCAATTTGTTTCAAATTAGATTTCAACATTTCTAAATGTGCTAATTTTAGTAACTTCTTCGTATCTTTTACTGAAATCCCATCCAAATAATCTAATTCCTTCTTAACCGGAGGTGGTGGTGATGGTCGAGGAATTAATCCAACTAATCGAATACGACCATTCCTATATTATTAATCGATTTCAATTTCTCAATAAGATTTTCACCAACTGGTAAGGTGTTAGCTATTGATTAATATTTATCAACTGTTGTCCCATTTTGTTAGAAACAACCGATCCACCTATCCATTCCCATGAACCAGATTTAAACCCACAGACTATTTAGCCATTGAAGAACAATTTTTGATGTCGCCATTAATGGAGATTTTTCGGGTGTAGATCTTTTTTTTTTTTGTACAGTTAATGAAGAAGGTGCAAAAAAGGGTTCAGAATCTCCATTTTCTTTAAATATCATCTCACTAATCTTCCGCTTAGAATGCTAGCAATAACATCTATCAAGTAAAGAAAATACCCAATTCTGGTATCATCAGAATGCCATAATATACGAGAAGATTCGAAGACTGCTGTCTGTGCTCTAGCATCGAGAAGATTATCCAACGCCCAAAAAATTATTTCTCGTTTCCATTGTTACAGAAAAATAAAATATCGAGTTAAGAATGTTGGAGAAATTCCTATAACGATGAACAAACCAAACAGAAGCTTGAAGATAGTTAAGGGTTAGAAGAAACAACAACAGACTTCAGACAAACACACACACAAGAAGATGGAGTCGCCTGTTCAACAGACTGCCCTTAACTCGATATTTGTCGGGTACACCTCTAGAAAGAGTGTTGCTATACCACTAGTGAGGACAAACCGAATCCAGGATAAAACCACCTGATACCAACCCAGCTAGCAAAACCTCGTTGGCCCGTTGCGAACTTAACAGCCGAATAAGATTTATCGAAAAATAAAACTACGTGCGCAAACAAAGCGAGAAGAGGGGAAAAATCGTCAAGATAGTAGCTGCGACTGAGGTGAGTTAAAAATGAAATTTTCTTTTTCTTTTATAGGCAAATTTTAGAGAAGAGAATTAAATTGTATTTATGAAAAGTCTTTTTATTTAATTCCCATAAATTCTCATAAATAATAAAACGGTTTTTTTATTTATTATAGGAATTTAAAATAAAAACCATTAAGTCTTGATAGGCACACGCTGTGCACACGCCGGGCATACGACGGCTCACGCAAAAAACACACGCAAGCACAAACAAGCTTCGCAGCCCGCAGCCCGCGTGCGTGTGTGTGAATTTGCCCACTAGCCCATTCCCTTATTCCATATCCAATCCACAAGTCTTTTCCCTTAGAAACAACTTTAGTGGTAATATAGATATACTTCATCCTTGGTTTATCCCATGTGGGACAAACCAAAGGTTTCTCATTCACATAGAAGAGAAAAGTGAATTTGTTATTTTCACCCCTAATATAGGCTAGTGACCCTTTGGTCCCATCAAGATAAATTAGGTAACAAAACAATTTTTAGTAATACATCATTTTTTAATTCTAACATATATTGCTGAACAGGTAAACCCCTTATGATAATATCAAAATTGGTAAATTTTTCTGAGGTACAAAATTGACGCAGAAGCCTACACAGAAGAAAGTTGATCGTATCATTTGTTTGTCAATGTAGAAAATTGATACAGACATGGATTGTCCTTGAAAATAAATGAAGAAGTATAGACCACCTTCTTTTATTTTTTCATTTACAGAACACCTTACTCTTAAAGAAAAGCGAATTTTGTAAGATATATGAGATTTTAATTCTTTGCTTGCATTTGATTCTCCCTTCGACGCCTTTCCAGATGGAAACTCATCTCTTAAGCATATATCCTGCAAGGGAAACACCGTTGTATGAAACTTTAAATCACTCAGTGCCTGAAATGACAATATCACACTCAGACATACCTCCTCATCATTGTTGAAATCTAGTTCCATAACTCCGTCATCAAGCCATAAGTTGTATATGATAATCTTTGTTCCACAAATTCCAATATCATCAAACTGGAAAGGTGAAAAGAAGAAAAAAAAAAAGGATGTATTTTCCTTATCAGTATGCTGGGATTTTGTTGTTCAACCATACTACAGATTTATTTTTTACTTGATTAATAAATGCAAAAGCCATGTACCATGAATAGGGGAGAGAACATATCTACTTCTAAAGTAAATTCCCCTCTGTAACAAAATTATTTATAAGCGTGCATATGAGCTTCCTGCCTTAGTGACAGAATCAATAGAAGTAGACACTTTTACAGACAATAGGGTAAATCAGATTTAAGTCCTTGATCAATGGATATTCAATTTATTTTTGGAGTGAGAATATAATCCCCATTATAGACAGTTATGTAATTGGTTCATAAGCTGAAACTTAGTCGGACAACACCGCAGAGTTTCTTGGGTGATTTCGCAAGTTTTTACGTGAGACCTGAACTTAGTCGACAACACCATCTTTCTTACACGAAGGGAAGTTGGTATATTATAAGAACCTGATGCATAAGTTCCTTTTTTTGAAGCAAATGGAGACCACTCAAGGATAAGCTTCAAGTTGCAAGACCAATAATCTTCAGAACTGTATATTATTGGATGGGCCTGATTCTCACTCATTTCAAAATCTACCTGCAATGTAAACACCAAAGAGTTATAAACCGAAGCAAAAAACACTATGTTATGAGCAAGTAACTCACCATTGGAACAATTACATCATCCTGCCCAGTTTTCCGCAAAAAGGTGTACGAGAGAAGACCTATGCTTTGAGTGACTTGGCTATAAAAAAAGAAACATAACAAATTGACTGTGTTAAGGGCTCACTGGAAGCCGAGTACTAATACATGCAAAGATGAAAGTGCCATAGGGGATGAAGAGATCATCCATTAGAAGCAGTTATTAGTGTTACTTATTACCTTCCGCGAACCGCGCGGGTGAAAACAATTGCATCAGCACCCAACCGCATGGTACTTGTCTTAAATCCATTACCATCTGCAGAGCATCTATCCACGTTGTGAATTATCTAGAACTCAAACATGTATGCAACACCGATCTAACAAGTAAAATTCGAAGAAACACCACTAGGGAACTTTGAGCACTAGAAACAATCAGCAGACTTGGGTACAAAACACATTTCTTATTACAAACCCTTCAGCAGAATTCTGGGAGCATAAAATGTGACCAACCTCCGCAGTATATTATGTAGCTTCCTACATAATCTTTACCTCTCACAATCTATAACATATAATATGATAATTATTTACCGTATCTACTTGGGGACGGGGCAATGCAGTTTCTGTTAAATTGAATTGGAAAAAGGCTCATATGATGTGAGCTCAAAAGATAGGCAGGAAAGATACTAAGAAACTTACATTATCCGATAGTTGTACTTGAATTTTTTGAAGAATACCTCAAGCTCATACACTGCCGGATACAATCAGGATCCATTCCCCCTCCATCATCTGCACAAAATGTGCTATCAGTATCAAGTTTCAGCTTTACAGAATTATATATACACTGAATGCACATTACATTACCTTGGATGAGCAATGTAGGAGTATTGTCTTTCATATTACAAATTGTATCCATCTTAATGAAGGTGGCGCCATTTCTGATCTGTTTCCAGCCACACATTCATTGACAAGTTTAGCACAAGAATGTTGAATGTTTTCTGATACATCAGAATGCAATTCTAGTAATATATTAACAAAATTTAAATACATCGGAAGTTACAAATAAATGAAAATTTTACTGTTGTACTGGTTGTTTACCTCATCAACCGCGTTATCAAGAAGCTTTTGTTAGACTTTTTCCATATGACCTAAATAATTAATTTGTTAAGGGAAAAAGAATGTGATCCATTTAGTGGGAAGTTGCAATTGATCAAGGTAACTCCCCATAATTCACCACCATTTTAGAAAAACCACCCACTACATCCTATCATGGCAACTATTCTGATGGTTAGAGTAGTATAAAGAAGTGATAGCAAAAAATCTGAATAAAGCTCACCAAATTCACTCTCATAATTATATACACCATCTAATAGTGAGAAGGAGGGTTTGGAACCTAAGTTCAAATCAACTAAGTAATTGGGGCATACTCAAATACGGTTTAAGCTTTCAAATTGCAATGGCTGGAGGTACACATAATCATTCTCATTCTATTGCTTCCGCTTTCATTATTGTATATTCATATTGTGACTAGAATATACATAAACTTTCATATCTTACATTTGGTATCAGAGCCTGTAATCACCTCTGCATTGCTTGCTATGGAATTATCTTGTTGATAAGTTTTGCATACCGTAATGACTTAACATGCTGTAATATATATATATTATGACCATTAGGATTGTACCTGAACAAAGATTAATATGTCAAGTGATTTAATAGTTTTAGTAATTAGAGAGTAGCCACAGCATCTCTAGTTATTTAAAATTTTCTTAAGAAATCACATGTGGAAACTAGACATAAATTTATAATTAATCATATGTAATATGATGAAATATGTCCACAGAAATTTTATTATATTTGTATGATTAATTTGGGTGAAATATTGAATTATGTTCCTTAATCTACCCACAGGAATTAAGGAATGAATATAGTTTAATAGTTTCATCATGTAGTTATGAATCTAATTTGAGTAGGACTTTAGCCCACAGGAAAGTTTTATGTCACTAGATTCATATTTTTATGCATGACTTGCATTGGTAAATCATGATTAAGTTTAAGTCTCAAATTTTTGTTTATAAGCATGTATATATATTTCTTTGCAGCAATTTTAACTGGAAACATTTCTGATGACAATTGTGACATTCCTGAATTAAAGGGTGATAACTATAAGGTGTGGAAAGAAAGAGTGCTTTTACAACTGAGGTGGATGGATATCGACTATGCTATTCGGAAAGACGAACCACCTAGCATAACTGATACTAGTACTCCAGATGCAGTTGATCTTTATGAAAACTGGGAGCGATCCAATCGTCTCTCAGTTATGTTCATAAAGACCAAAATTTGTTTTAGTATTCGGGGTTCTGTCGATCAACATACTAAGGTTAAAGATCTCCTTGAACCCATTGATGTGCAGTTTGTAGATTCTGACAAAGCTCTTGCTAGCACCTTAATTATGAAGTTTTCATACATGAGGCACAATGGGTTTAAGTGTGTGCGTGATTATATCATGAGCATGAGGGATATTGCGGCCCAACTTAAGGATTTGGAAGTTACCATGTCTGAATCTTTCCTAGTTCATTTCATCTTATGCACTCTTCCTCTACAATGGCCCCTTTAAGATATCTTATAACACACATAAGGATAAATGGTCAATTAATGAACTTATGGCCATGTGTGTTCAAGAAGAGGGGATATTGAGGATGAAAGAGGGAGAAAAGGTGAACCTTACTACTGCTTCTTCTTCAAAGAAGAAAAAAGATCACATTAAGGAAAAAGGAAAGCTTTCAGCTAACCAAGGCATAAAGAAGGAGTCTACGTGTATCTTTTGTAAAAAGAAGGGACACATGAAGAAAGACTGCATTAAGTTTAATACTTGGCTTGAGAAGAAAGGTAATTTTCTAGCATTTTTTTATCTAATATGGTTAATATTAATCATAATACATGGTAGATTGACTCTGGTACTACTATCCATGTTTCGAATACCTTGCAGGGTACGACAAACCTAAGGAAACCAATGGGAAGTGAAAACTACATCTATTCAGGCAGTCAGATGAGTTCACGTGTGGAAGCTGTTGGGACATGCAGTTTAATTTTAGTAGTGGTTTCAGTTTGCATTTAGAAAAGACATTTTATGTACCAGGTTTCACTAGAAACTTGATTTCAGTTTCAAGACTTGTACCTTTAGGAATTTTCTTTAATTTTTCGGATTCTGGTTTTAGTATTCTCGGAAATTCTGAAGTTATTGGTTATGGTATTTTGTCTGATGGTTTATATCGTCTTTATTTGCAAAATGATATCACTCATAGTTCTATGCATGTTAATACTGGGTTAAAAAGATGTATTATGAATGAGGACTCCTCAAATTTGTGGCACCGGAGATTGGGACATATCTCCATTGAGAGAGTTAATAGATTGGCAAAGGATGGGGTACTTGGTACTTTGGACTTTACTAATTTTGATACGTGTGTTGGTTGCATTAAGGGAAAACAAACTAACAAACACAAAATTGGTGCCAAAATAAGTTCAAACCTATTAGAGATCATACACACAGACATTTGTTGTCCAGACATGAACGCTAATGATCCGAAATACTTTATCACCTTCATAGATGATTATTCACGATATATGTATCTTTACTTACTTCGTTCCAAAGACGAAGCTTTGGATGCCTTTAAATTGTTTAAGGTTGAAGTAGAGAAACAATGTGATAAGCACATTAAGATTGTGAGATCAGATAGAGGTGGAGAGTACTATGGTAGATACACCGAGAACGGACAAGCACCAGGTTTGTTTGTAAGATTTCTTCAAGAGAATGGGATTGTTGCCCAATACACTATGCCTGGTTCTCCGTACCAGAATGGTGTAGCAGAAAGAAGAAATCGAATTTTAATGGACATGGTTAGAAGTATGAGAAGTAATGTTAAACTTCCATCATTTTTATGGGTAGAAGCTCTTAAGACGGCAACATACATATTAAACCGGGTTCCTTCCAAGGACGTCTCAAAGACGCCTTTTAAGTTATTCAAAGGATGGAAACCGAGTTTGCAACATGTATGCGTTTGGGGATGCCCGTCTGAGGTGAGAGTGTACAACCCACAAGAGAAGAAGCTAGACCCAAGGACTATTAGTGGGCATTTCATTGGATATGCTGAAAGGTCTAAGGTTTATAGATTCAATTGTCCGTCTCATAGTACTAGGATTGTGGATTCAAGAAATTCTAAATTTCTTGAGAATAACTTGATTAGTGGGAGTGATCAATTTAAGGACATTGTTCCTGAAAAAGATAATGATCAACTTCCACCTACTGTTTTAAATGACAAGTTGGTTGTCATTCACGCACCTCAAGCTAAATTGCATGTTAGACAACCGACCATTGAGGTTCCACAAGTTGACAACAATCTAATAGATTATGATGGTAATGAGGAACAAATTGTTCCTCGTGAGGATGAACAAGTTCCATTGAGGAGATCTACTAGAGCAAAGAAATCAACTATTTCTAATAAATATTTAGTGTATCTGCAAGATTCAGATTGTAATATTGGAGCCGATAATGATCCTATGTTATTCTCACAAGACGTAAGTTTTACAGATTCAAACTTATGGATGAATTCCATGAAAGATGAGATGAAATCTATGGTATCTAACCGAGTTTGGGATCTCGTCGAGTTGCCAAATGGTGTAGAAGCCATTGGATGCAAGTGGGTCTTTAAAACAAAGAAAGACTCGCATGGCAACATCGAGAGACATAAGGCTAGACTCGTTGCCAAAGGGTTCACTCACAGGGAAGGAATCGATTACACAGAGACTTTCTCTCATGTATCAAAGAAAGATTCTTTCTGAGTGGTGATGGAATTAGTAGCTCATTTTGATTTTGAGCTACATCAGATGGATGTGAAAACGACATTTCTCAATGGTGATTTAGAGGAAGAGGTTTACATGAAACAACCTGAAGGATTCTTCTCTAAAAAGGGTGAGCATTTGGTTGTAAGCTTAATAAATCCATATACGGGTTGAAACAAGCTTCCCGAAAATGGTATATGAAATTCCATAAAGTTATTACTTCATTTGGATTCGAAGAAAATGCTATGGATCAATGTATATACCTTAAGGTTAGTGGGAGAAAAATTTGTTTCCTTGTGTTGTATGTGGATGATGTTTTGCTCGCAACCAATGATAAAGGATTGCTATATGAGGTGAAACAATTTATTTCAAGTAACTTTGATATGAAAGATATGGGTCAGGCGTCTTATGTCATTGGCATAAAGATCCATAGAGATAGATCTCGAGGCATTTTGGGTTTGTCTCAAGAATCCTATATCAACAAAGTCTTAGAAAGATTTGGTATGAAAGATTGTTCACCAAGTGTAGCACCCATTGTAAAAGGTGATCGGTTCAGCTTGGACCAATGCCCCAGGAATGGCATTGAAAGGGAACAAATGAAAAATGTTCCATATGCTTTAGCTGTTGATAGCATTATATATGCTCAGGTCTATACTAGACCCGACATTTCATATGTCGTTGGAGTATTAGGAAGATATCAGACTAACCCAGGCATCGATCACTAGAAGGCTGCGAAGAAAGTGTTGAGGTAACTTAAGGGTACTAAGGATTACATGCTTATGTATAGACGGACAAATAGTCTTGAAGTGGTAGGCTACTCCAATTCTGACTTTGGTGGCTGTAATGATTCGCGTAAATCCACATCAGGATATGTGTTCATGCTAGCTGATGGGTCAATATCCTGGAGGAGTGCCAAGCAGACCTTGACGGCCACTTCTATAATGGAGGCTGAGTTCTTTTCTTATTTTGAGGCTACCTCACATGGTGTATGGCTGAAAGGATTCATATCTGGGCTAAGAGTTGTTGACTCTATTAGCCGACCAATAAGAATGTATTTTGAAAATTCAGTTGCTGTCTTCATGGATAAGAATAATAAGAGTGGAGTTCGAAGTAAACGCATCGACATAAAGTATCTAGCCGTAAAAGAACGTGTGCAGGAAAAAAAAATGATCATTGAACATATTAGCACTGAATTGATGACAGCTGATCCCTTGAATAAAGGCATGCATGTTAAAGGATTCAAGGATCATGTAGTCAGGATGGGACTTGGTTCCATTATGTAGTACATTCATTATGTTTCTCTGAAACTTTCATTTAGTTGGATTATTCTCATTTGGAATTATGTACGTACTTACTTTGGTTATCTTATTGAGAAATATCATTATAGTTTGACCTAGAGTAAACATATGGTTTACTCATTAAGTTAAGTATGAGTGGTGAAATACTAAATATATTGTGATACATGGAAGATTAATTCTTTCTCTTAAAGAGAATTAGTCGCCATGATCCGTATATGGAGTCTCTCGTGAAATGGATCAAGTGGGAGAATGTTAGACTTTTTCCATATGGCCTAAATAATTAATTTGTTAAGGGAAAAAGAATGTGATCCATTTAGTGGGAAGTTGCAATTGATCAAGGTAACTCCCCATAATTCACCCCCGCTTCAGAAAAACCACCCACTACATCCTATCATGGCAACTAGTCTATGATGGTTAGAGTAGTATAAAGAAGTGATAGCAAAAAATCTGAATAAAGGTCACCAAATTCACTCTCATAATTATATACACCATCTAATAGTGAGAAGGAGGGTTTGAAACCTAAGTTCAAATCAACTAAGTAATTGGGGCATACTCAAAGAAGGTTTAAGCTTTCAAATTGCAATGGCTGGAGGTACACATAATCGATCTCAATTCTATTGCTTCCGCTTTCATTATTGTATATTCATATTGTGACTAGAATATACATGAACTTTCATATCTTACAGTTCTGCTATAGCTGCACGAAAAACAAAAGCAATCATGTCCGGCTGGTAGGTTTACATGACAAAATTGTAAAATTATACATACAAGTCGAGCTACAATTTTTTCACACTACCTATACTAGTTCATAAGCATTCAAGAAAACCCATGCAATTTATAATTAGTTTCTTTAACTCAATTTCCCTTAATGTTGAATGATGTAGGAATTACCTCCAAATGCCCATTTGTGAGATGTTGCATTCGAGTGAAGAAACTTGGGGTGAACACGAGCATGTTCCAATTGACCTGGATTCAAAAAAATAATACCCTTAAATATATGCATTCCAACCAAAAATCATAGGAGAGAGATAGTGAGAGAGAGAGACCTTGAGGAGAAACAGATTTAGTGGAGGGAACTTCATAATCCCCTGCCTTCCAAAAACTACATGTTTGATTTTGTTGGTTTGAAGAAGATTTCAAGAAAGAAGTTGATTCTCCATGACCAGAAACTTCACATGCAACAACAGACTGTAAGGATTGTTGTTGTTGTTGATTTCGGTTTCTTCTTCTCCTCCCTCCATCATCATCATCATCATTACTACTTCCAAGTTCAACAACTATAACAGGTTGGTCTTCTAATTCTCTTGACATTCTCTAACCAAAAGGACTCTCTTCAATGGCACAAAAAGAAAAGTTTCAGAAAAAAGTGTTAGTTTTCAATTTTTACCCCAAGTACCGGGGAGATGGGGTCATTAAAAGTTCATGCTGAAGAACACAGGTTTTTCACTGGGATTAAGAAATGTAATTAATGCAGTCAATTCTTTTCTGATGTTTCCTTCTTTACCCTTCAAAAGTCTTTAATCGACGTGAGTCCATGTTACTACTCCTTTCTGAAAAACAGATATTATCACTTTTATTAATTTAAAAAATCATTTTAAATATGGTAATTATAATCAAATCATTTTTTTTTAAAAAAAATAGTATAAAAAATAAAATTATTTTTAATTCAAAAAAATTATAATGTATGAGATACCGTGAAAACCAATTGAAAAATTAAAATATCTTCATAAAATTTATTAATGAAGTCCATAAAGATGGATCTTTTTAATTTAGAATTGATTGTGCAATCAAGAAAGTTGAAATCATTTTTGTATTTAAGGTGATAAAAGTTAATCTTTTGTGCAATCAAGATAGTTGAAATCATATTTATAATATACTCTTATGTATTAGAGATTGCAGAAACAATAAGTTTACCAATTTGTTATAGGAATAATTGAATCCACTTTATGTGAAGGTTCAATAAATTTTAATTGTTTTCCAAATTTCTCGATGCCCCTTAGTAATCCAAAAATCATTAAAACTTTAACTTTAAGTGTTAGAATCTAGGAGTTTGACATTGTCACGGGATCACAAAACTTAGTAGTTTTTTTACAGAAAAACATTACAAGGTTAACTATGAAGACTTTTATATCCAGATGTGCAAATTTATGATACAAAGAGTCAGACAACCCCTTTTCATACTAATATTGGTAAGGACAATATATTTTTTTCTCATACAATTGAATGAGATCAAGTTACCCCTTCCTGGAAAATAAACTTTTCAGGTTGAGATTCCTACGAACCTTTCTAAAACTTAAATCTTCAACAAATAGGTGGAGATATTGAAATACAATTTACATCTTTTGAAATAACTAGGCTTAAAAAATCCGATGGTGAAATTTGTGCACCAAGACCATCCATAACACCATTTTTTTATATTGATGTTATCCAAAACTTTATCAATGATCCAAATGAATCTATATTAAAAGGGATCACCATGACTGCCTTATCTTCACTAAGGCATGTTCAACATAGGTGAGAAAACTTAATACCACCATTGAGCAATTTATTAAGCCTCTTGCCAAACTATAAATTATGACAAATTTGGATTGTTTCTTAGTAAAAAAATTAATAATTGCATTAAAGTTGTTATTACTAACATTCTCAACATTAAGAGAATTGGTTTGCAGGATAAACATTTAAAACTGATGTTAGGATTGGCACTTGGAAATCCAAATTCCTAAATTCAGCAGGTAAAACTACTCTTACTCGAACTGTTTTGCATTCCATAGCAACTCACCGGATGGTGGTCTTCCCAATGTCTAAAGTTATGACTGATAGGATGGACTCTTTTTAGAGGAAATTTCGGTGGGGTAAGGACTTTCAAGCCATGGGTCCTTATCTGTGACACCCTATATTTTTGCTCGGGTTTCACCCAACCCATTTGGGCGGAAATCAACTTCTCAAATTAGGTGCTTCCCAAAAGTCCAAAATGTGGATGTGTCATTTTTATATGATGGCTTAATGCAATAGGTAAGTGCCTTAATATGATTAAATGTTTAATACATGTCAACTTCTTATATTAGGTGCTAGCTCGGCTCAACATGATTCGACAACGGCCGAATCTCAACGACTCTCATTTCTCTCGCTATAAATTCAAATATTTTCAACTCCAAAATCACACCTTCTCTACTCAAAAATTCTTCTACTTTCACTTAAATCGTAATCTTTCCATC
The DNA here is from genome assembly GCA_023531435.1 of Papaver californicum. Classification (NCBI taxonomy): domain Eukaryota; kingdom Viridiplantae; phylum Streptophyta; class Magnoliopsida; order Ranunculales; family Papaveraceae; genus Papaver; species Papaver californicum. Next base: position 185,479 of record JAJJMC010033707.1, on the reverse strand, counting down.
TCAAACTCTTGTTCTCAACTTATGGATCCTAAAATGGAAAATGAAGAAGCACAAATGATATAGGAAATATGGTTCCAATAAGATGAAGGAATTGTGCTACATATTAATCAAATGGATGAAGATTCAGACGATGGGAGAAGGATGACCAACCATATGATATAATTATACTCAAGGAAAATATCATGAGATTCAGAACCAAGAGTCGTATTGACAAGAAGATGGACGTGGAGCTATTGAGAGGAATGACATCAACAAATGATACGTGGTTATTTTACTAATAGAAGTGTCAAGTGTGTACTCTGATGAAGATTTTCAACGTCGCCTCTGCATGCCACAACACTTGGCTATGCGGGTTATTGGAGAGCGTTGTCGGGTAAACCCTAAATTTAACAATCAATTCGATGCACTAAACATACGAGGACATAATCTTGAACAAAATATCACTGCACCCCTAAGGATTCTAGGGTATGGTGTGCCGGCGGATGCCTGTGATGAGTATTGTCGTATGGCAAAAACAATAACATACGATAATATTAAAATGTTTTACAAAACTGTAGTCAACCAATTTGGTCAACGTTTTTTACGTCAACCAATGTAATATGATATGTCGACCGACTACTAGCTGAAAACAACAAAAGATGATTTCCCAGAATACTAGGTAGTCGTGATTGCATGCATTGGGTGTGCCATGTATCTCCTTATGCTTGGCAAGGTCAGTGTAAAGGGCACTTCACAAAACCAACAGTTTTTTTGGAACCGACGCCCACTTATGATTGTTAGATATGGCATGCTTTTTTTGGACTACCAGGTTCAAATAACGACATCAATATTTTGCATAAATCGCATTTGTATAAAGAGCTGAAGTATGGAACTACTCCATCTTCAAATTTCACCGTCAACGACAGTAACTATAAAAGTGGGTATATTCTGGCGGATGGAATTTATCCACAATGGTCAACTTTAGTTCAAGCTTACGCTCAGGTAGCCCCCGGCGAGCGTGCAAAACAACATTTTAACACCAAATAGATGACGGTTAGGAAGGATGTCAAACGGAAGTTCCATATAATTTGTGGACCATATCGTTCGTTTAAACCAATAGAAATGAATAAGGTCATGCTCACCTGCATCATTTTGTATAATATGGTAATCGAGGAGACCCGACGAGATCCCAGTTGAATAAGTTATCCGCATCAAGATTTGAGAAAAGATGTTCAACCCCTACACGATGTGCCAGCAAAAGAGTACAAAATAGTAGAAGCGAGAATTGAACACAGAGGATTATATGTTAGGCTAAAGAAGGATCTCACAGCACACTTGTGAGCTGATTTTGGAAGAAGAAACCATCACAGGATTTAGTTTTATTTTTTGAACTTTCTATAATTTTTATTTTAATCATTTTTTTATATTTTTTAATTTGATTTGTATAATTTAAGGATCAAACAATGAAATTAAAATTAAGGATCAAACTGATGAAAAAACAATACTGAAATTAAAATTAAAACTAAAGGATTATTATAAAGACCGGATTTTTTTTTACTTCCAATGGGTCAGATTTCAGTCCATTAAGCCAGCTCCAACTTCCCATACCCCACTCGAGAAACCGTATCTTTAATATATTTTTTTTTGAACCAATTCGATATTACCAAACAAATCTTCATCAATTTTTCTCAAACTGCTTTATAAGCAGGCAAACATAATCTTTATATATTTTCTTGGTTCATCGAATTCGTCAAACTACGTTACAGTTTTTTTTTTATAGACATTTATCGATACCGACAGATGATATGAATTACCACATTTGATAACAATCATCTCTTATAAAACACCAAACTTTTATATTTCAATGATCATTGAATCCTACATAAGATATCCATCGTTTCATTATGAAGGTATAATATCTCCTACCAAAGTAGTCGGATACCAGCCACCGTTCCAGCTAACGGTCTTCCGGGTTGCCATTCGTAAGTGGGAACTAACAGGCCTGACAACACACATCGTTCCAGCGATGAGTGGGGATGATCAGTCCCGTTGTCTACCACCGTTCCAGCGACGGTTTTTCGGATAGTCACCCGTAGGTGGGTGCCCCAATGGGCCTGGTAATTCACAGTACTAAATCAAGCACTAAATCAAGCTCGACAGACTATCTTTTACAAATGATATGAATTGCCTCTAAATGGCAACAACCATCTCCCAGTCTCATTTGATGATATGAATTGGCATCCAACAATCACCCTTCATTTCTTCTTAGATGATATGAACAACCTCGAAGAAGTTACAATCATCTATCAAGGTAGTATGAACAACCAGTATTGCAACTACCTCTTACTGCCAAGGTTACAATCATCTCCGACTGGATGGTATGAACTGTCAAGCAGCAACCACCCCTTTTTAGACGATATAAACAACCTCATGCAATTGTGCTGAACCGCATAATGGCTACCTATGTACCCTCTCCGTTGCTCGAAAAGATCAAGCACGACCGTAGTTCGTCACCCTTTGTTTAGATAGTATGAACTATGTACCCATAATGGTAGCAACTATTTCTTCTTAGATATCAAGTAAACAGATTAAGAAACAGGTATAAGCATACATACAGAAGAGCATAACCCAAAATGTGTACATTATTCCATCCATATATTTCAAACCATAATATGTGGCAAACTATCTTTCCTGGCACATACAAGCACAACAAGCTAAATAACCCAATCAAATATGTGTTCACCTCACAATCACATTAAATACATGTATAAAATTTATATAAAAGGTCCAAGTCCAAGTAACCTTGATTACTAAAACTACTACAGTATTTCTCATTGGTTGGTATTGAATTACTACTAACACATATGCCGGCTATACTGTCAATAAAGTTCAGAAAACTAAGTTAGCAGTATTCATAAATTAAGTCATAATAAAATTTATAGTATTAGCTTGATTTCAGTAGTAACAAGTACCCAAGTCAAACTTGGCGTCTTTGAAAATGACAAGTAAGCTAGTAGGCTTGTTACTGATATCTACATTGCAAAAACCTCAAATGAAGAGTCCAAAATGCCAAGCACCATATTCCTCATTCAAATCTCAGTATGAGCGATCCAAAGAGTCAATATACTGTATTTTAACAATAAAAATCCAATTTATGGTATATTTATGCTGTATATGTTGTATAGCTTTGTCAAAATGAATTAAAGAAACAGGTCATCTTACTAGATCTAACTGAGATTCATAACTCAAAATACCATTGTCATAGAACTAGAACAATTCCAAAACATAAGTCAGTACCAGAATTATGATAGCCAACAAACGACACATAATCATTAAGGAATTGAACACATATAATGGATATGGTTGTAATAGATGAACCAACAAAAGAATCATTTCATGAAGATATCATTATACGCAACCCAAACACGGATTCTCCTAAAATAAGAATGCTAAAAGTATCTTAACATTATACCAACCTACAATCCTAAACACAGGGAAAATGGATGAAACATGTAAGACTTTTTCCTTAGAAATCAATATGGATTCATAAATGAAGATACTAAGTCATATGGGTCTAAAGCATAATCAACAGGATTAGAGAACCAAACAGATATACCTCCAAAACAACAGCCGTAATCAAACCCACAGTTATATATGAACACCTACTTTGGAAGAGATTTGTTCCATTCCACTTGAGTACAGTAAAATCACCAATTATGTGTATGTAATAGTAACACACATGCAAAAATATGAAAGTATTTCCTTGAACTTACATTCTACCATTTTGTTATGATATCCGTGCCTCAACTAGTATTTTTAGAGAGTTCAACTCAACAGAACCAGTTGGAGGATTCAGAAGTAACAACAAAATATAATAGCAAGATCAGTTCTAGCTATCTCCTTTCATCAGTCCAAATAAACCTTACATAAGACCTTTAACTATTACTTATAATTCTCTAACCTCGTCGGACATTAAAATAGGTCCATATGCTCACTATCTCCATCAACCATTGCATTAAACATAAACAAAAACTGTGACATCTTTATGAAATTCAGTCACCGTATCTCTAAACTTTTTAATAGTAAACCCTATTTGATCGTCTCGGAAACTTTAAACTGTCATTATCATGCAGAGTACCATAACATACTTAAGGAGATATATGCATCACAAGCTGACTACTTTCAGAATTGTTATACAGAATTCAGTTCCGATTATCCCACTCTTTCGGGTACCTACAGAGATCAGATTTCTTTGAAAATTTTACAGTAAGTTACTTACAGAATACTAAATAACATACTAAAAATTCAGCTTCATCCGATATACGGATAATAGGAAACACTAAGATCAGTCAGCTGTTCCAGATTTAAAATCTGCAGAATGCAGTCATGGATTATGAAATCTTTGCAGTAGTAAACGGGACCTGATTCTTATGAAATTTATACCGTACTTTCATCACAAGATGCAATCACGTATAAAAATTTCAGCACAATCTAACCATTGGATCTCAAGATATCAGTAAAACCAAAACAAACATTCTAGGGTTTAAAGTTGCATGCAAGATGTTCTAAGCATGAATTGGTCAAGAGAAATTCCAGCAAACCAAATCGATATAATAGCAATTCATGATGATTAATACATACCCAAATCAAAAATTCACAACAATACCGTAAGCTATATCAAAACCCCCAATTTCCAACCAAGAACCCTAACTCACAATCAACAAAATTGAGCTACTGAACACAAAATTGAAGGTGATTATCAACTACCCATGTCACGAATTGAAGTAATAAATTTGTCAACAAAAACCTTGATGAAATCAGTCTTCATTTGAAAGGTGGACGTATTGATCCCTTACCTCAACAAAATGGGTTATTGTTCTTCTTGCGGGAGAAGAGAGTTTGAGATATCAAAAGAGAGGGGTGTGTTTTGGGACGAGACTCTTTTCAAGCTCTTCCTTTGTTTTTTTCTTTTGTGATGGAAGTTTCATGTGAGCTTCCTCCATTGCTATTAGAGCTTCCCACAATTCATCTGTTTCCACTCCCTCTAGGATCTATTTGTGTGTGCTCTTCTATATAAGTTCATTGTTGTGATGTGGCAGCAACACTCTTAGCCGTGAACATGAAAAGACCAGCGTTTGCCGACGTGTAGCGCACGTTGACTCCACTGTCATATTTAAAGCCAATGACCCACTAAACTCAAAAGACTATATTAGCAGTCATGTGCCCCATGGTCCCTCGGGGATGCTTGATTTATAATACTACTTTCATAATAATAGTCCCAATTAAAGCCAAAACTAATGCAAGTGCTTACAAAGATGTGCACCACGAAAGAATCAATTGAGAAAGAAAGATGGAAAAAGATTAAAAAATTTGGGTTTCGGATCCGAATAGAAAATACGAAGTATGACATTTATAGTGACATTTATAGGGACATTTAAACACTGAAACAAAGGATTACATCCAAAATTTAAAACTAGCACTAAAATAAAAGATTAATTTAGTGGAACAATGGCATCGCTGATATCCTCATTCTCCTCCTTATCAGAATCAACGTCAACTGAGTTTGGACATTGTTGTGCCTTATGTGTTTCAAAAAAATCTTGAAAGTTGACATCTAAAGTTGAAGATTCCATCATATCTTTCTGTATTTCCATTAACATTGAGATTAGTATTAGCATACTAGTATACGTTTGCATTGGGTTGATGGGTTGAGGTTGTTTCTGGTGAATAATAAGTAGAGGGAGGCCCTTGAGAAACGTTTGCCATCTTGTAAGGGGATTGCGTTGGTACTTGATATCCATCTAACAGATCAGGGTTAAATCGGTTCAGGACTTTGAGGATTTGGAAAATTCCTCGTGTTTGAAAGGCGAACATGCTTTTACTTTCCATGCTTCTCGAGTTTTTCGCATCTGCAGTTTCAACATTTACAAATTAGTTATTAATTTTTTTTTAAATCAATTAAACAATTTGAAATGCAACTAACTAATTGTATCGACTTCAGTATCACCGCTTCCTTTTTGACGATTCACTTGCATCATCATAGCTATCCAAGTGTTCATGTCTTTGTTGATTATATGAAAATGACCTGACAACCCGGTATAGTCAAATATTTTTACTCGTCAAACTACGTTACATAAGCGTTGATAAATGTCAGATATTTTAAAATATTCTTCCTAAGCGTTGTATGGCCTTGATTAACACCATTGATAGCATCAAGCTTACATGTTACATATCCTTTACAGATAGTTTTATCTTATAAAAGAGTAAACTTTGGACCGCGAGGCTTTTGTGTTTGTGATGCGTTGACCATTATTCTTATGATATTTTTTTAGCAAAAGTAGAGATCGAGAGTTTGAGATCAAGATTTAAGTGAAAGTAGAAGAATTTTTAAGTGGAAAAGGTGTGATTTTGAAGTTGAAATTTGTTGAATTTATTGGGAGAGAAATGAGAGTCGTTGGATGTGACCGTTGGGGTCTAGCCGTTATCGAAGCAACCTGAGCCGGTCGGTCTAGGTTAAGTCGAGGCTCGGTGAAAGGCCGAGCGGCACAATATGCCTCGGTCGACTCAGTACACACACAGTTTAGCCAATTCCCCACTGCCCAAAATCGAATATGCCTATCTACCTGGTTTGGCTAATTAGTTTATATGCCAATGCCAATAAATTTCTAAATCTAAATCATGGGGTGTAAATCCATTGAATGGTAATTACTGAGCTATTCGTTTCATGGAATTTGTACGCACTATACTTATATGTCTGTAGACCTTTAATGTCAGACCTTAACTAGCTAGCTTACTTGCTCATTTTAGGGAGACGTAACTTTTTATCCATTAAATGGTTAAAAAGTTGGTAAGCTCGAAATTGTAATATGGGTTTTGGAGCGGTATTGTGTACTACATGTCGTTGATTAATCTTTGGTATGGATGTTGACCTTTAAGTGATGTATTATAACCTCATTTCGGGTGAGGAATGTGTGTATTAGTAGATGCATTGTCATTAGGAAGGGCAAGCAGAACCGTTGTGCAGTTTATCATTTTTATATAATTTATCGACAAATTGGTCGTCTTTAGATTTTACTGTAAGTTCGTTGTACTTCCAATCCATGAACATGTGATCAGTGATTTGCATATATCATTTCTAGGGAGTGGCCTATACGATTTATGTATAGAGAGATTGAGAAGTGGCTAGTTAGTGATAGCAACAGTGCAAAAGGTAATTAGGTGACTATATATATACAAGCCCCTAGTGACTATCTCATTTTACAATTTTGATAATGACTAGGATACATGTGGTAACAAGTAGCTCATCCATCCACCCCAGTGGTATGAAAGGATTTATACTTACTTTTTAAACATGATTTCTATTTTGAAATGTGGTCTAGCTTAGTCCGCTTGGCAATTACAAATTCAGTGTTTTCATTAATTAAATCTCTTAATTATCTTTTGGCATTTACTCGAGAATGGATGTGTGGTGCGTATCTATGTGGACAATTCATATTGTCTAAACAAAAATAACGAATTTCGATCGTGTTTGATCCATTCGGAGTACGTAGGCAGCCGCTCTACGATTCAACACAAAAGCTAAATGTTTTAGTTGTGGTTTCTTAAAATTGGTATTTGAGTAATGCTAAGGGATGATTGTATTGACAGTTCATATCATCTATTTGGAGATAATTATTGTCTCAACGAGGCGATTTATATTATCTAACTCGGCTAATGAAAAATAAAAATGAAGAGATGATTACTGTTTGGAAGTTCATATCATCTAACTAGACTTAGAGATTGTTGTTGCCATTTGGAGGCAATTCATACCATATGAAAAGGATGGTTGTTGCATATGGTGGCAGTTCATATCACCAATCTAGGGTTGATTACTAGCTCTTTGAGTAGTTCATATCATCTGAGATAGATAATCTGTTGAGCTTGACAGAGTGCTATGAGTTTTCCTAGCCAAGAGTGGCGTCCCATTATTATGGCTACTCGCGGAAGACCATCTGAGACGGTGGATGGCATCCGACTTCCATGACATTAGAGATTGGTCCTTACAGTTGAACAATATAACCATTTGACGGCGTCGATGATCCTAAGTTACTGTGAGTTTGTCAGGCCTTTAAAGGCATCCCATTACTATGGAAACCTGCGGAAGACCGTCCGGGACGGTAGTTGGTACCCGGCTACCCTGGTATTAGAGTTTGGTCCTCACAGTAAAACGATGGAACTTTGACAGATTCGATGACCCTTGGTATTAGAACTATGCTTAAATGTTTATAAAGCATTTTGGGAGAAATTGAAAGACAGTCGCTGATGTAATTTTAGAAGTGGTAAATAAGGTGATCGTTTCTCGAACTT
>JAJJMC010033707.1:150503-172154 GCA_023531435.1 Papaver californicum | reverse complement strand
AAACTTGTTCAAAAGATCTTTTCATTGCTCAAAATATTGATTACAAGGTTGAATAATAGTGCAACAGCTGAACAGCGCGTTTATAAGTGTTACAGAACAAGGTTCAGCCGTTGCAAAAGGCTAAGGCAAAGAAAAGGGGGAAGAAATGTTAAAGCTAAGGCAACGGAACAGCAACAGTTGAAAGTGTTGCTGTGTCTTCTTCTTCGGCAGCGATGGGATGAAGAACACGGTCACCGACGGTGACCGGTGCAGCAGCAGTTAGCCGGATCGTGGGTAATTCCGGCCACAATTCCGGCGACTCCGAAACTTCAATTCTAAGCTATCTCCCCTCGTTCTTCTTGGCTTCTCTTGGTATATATAGGCTCTAGGGATCCTTATGAGTCTTCTAAACCTAATAGAACTCCTCAAAACACTCCCAAATTCATCCAAATCCGAATCAAAGTATAATACCCTTTTTCCGGCGAAACTCGGATTTGGGGCTATGTTTCCGGCGTAAACTTCTAATTCTTCACGTGTTTAGTCTTGTATTGGTCCCATCTATCTTGTATATCAATTTGAGAGCAAAATATTCCAACAATTACGTGAATCAAAGTGTCCAGTAGCAATTCCGTCCGATCCCGTGCTGCAGTTGACTCGGTCAACTCGGGTTGACCGAGTTGACTCGGATTTGACCCGATTTGACTCGAGGGTGCCCCTTATCCACTTCTAGGTGCCAAATAACACTTGTCCTTGGGTGCCTTTATCACTTTTTGAGCCAATTTTTCCACAAATCTTTATTCTTCAAATGTACCTACAAAAGCATATAAAACACGTAATATATGCAAAATCGAATACTAACTTAATAGAAACTAAGGTGCAATTTAGACACTAAAATGTGTCTATCAGTCGCTCTGAAAGAAAAGTAATCTTTTAAACGAAAATTGGTAACATTGGTTCTTCGATGGCGTATCGGAAAGTTAGAGCTTTCCAAGCGGGTCGTAACCCGACCCGTTGGGAGTGAAAATTTTCCATTCGTCACATTATTTTAAATCTAGGGACACTATTGTTGTCTCTAAAATCCATGGTGGTTTGAACAATAGTAAGTCAGATACCTTTAATAAAGCTTTGTTATGTAAATTAGTTTTGAGGATGCTTGAGAACCTCGAAGTTTTATGGGTTCAAGTGCTTAAGCACAAGTACTTTCCTAGTTGCAATCTTATAAGACATGAGCCGAATTTTTCATGCTCTTTGGTGTGGAGGGGAATTAGTCAGGGTTTGGATTTTATTATGATGAATTATTGTAGGGAAATGGGTATAGGGGAGCACATTAGTATTTGGAAGGACATATGGGTCACTGATTATGATGGTTACCTATCATCTCAGTTTTCCTCTACTAACCTCAATATTGTAGATTAATTGATGGACCCTGATACAAAATGGTTGAACCTTAATATTCTAAATACAATGTTTTTTAATAACATTGTTTCAAGAATCTGTTATATTAGAATTCCCTTACAAGGTAAGGATAAGCTCGTATGGAAAAGTAATAGAAACGGAATGTTCACTGTGAAGTCAACTTATAACTTTATTCTAAAAAGTGAGCAACCTTGTAACACTAGTCCCAATGCTAGCTTCCCCTGAAAAAAACTTTGGAACTTAAAATTACAACCCAAGGTGCTCTATTTCCTTTGGAAGTGCATACATAATTGTCTCTCTGTAATAGACAAGATTGGTGGATTTGATCATGGAATGAACATGACTTGGTAAGTATTCTACTAAAAGTTTCCAACACTTATTTTCAAATTTTCCAATAACTCAACGAATTTGGTTTGCTTTAGATAGTAATTTCTTTGATGATGTGATTAATAACCCTTTTGATCAATGGTTTCTTGCTATTCTTTATTACAATAATTATTATAACACTAAACATCAAATTTTCTTAAGATTTATTTGCTTATCTTTATGAGTTATATGGAAACAAAGATATAGGGTTGTGTTTGACAAAGTGCAGGTAAATCCATCAGAGATGGTTAACAGAGCCAAGTATGCAATTTTTGAATGTGAAAGTTTCAATCAGAAAACTAATGTTGATCTGAATCATAATTCTCCTATTAGGAAGCATGGATCAAACCAGATACTTATTATGCTAAGATAAATGCTAATGCATATTATGAAAAATTAATTTTTTGTGACGGACCGGAAAATCCCTCCCCCTATGCTATGCGCCGCGAAGGCCGGAACTCTCCGATGCGCCACTCTAATAACAGTAACCGAGACTCAGAACTTCACTTCCCGCTAGATAAATACAGGTCGATTTGTCTTTCCAAGCATACTTCGCAAGCATGATACTCGAAACATACTTTCCACGCTACTCCAACCCACCCCGTGTTCTGTTAAGGGATCAAGGCCATAAAAGCCAACGGTGATGCCTTTGGCATGCATCACTTGCTTGCCTTCATCGTTCCAAGCCTAACTCATGCCTTGGACTAGCGCATAAGCAATTTCAACCCTAGTTTCCAATTCCTTAAACTCTGTTTCGACCATGCGCTGGAGCCTGCACTAATCTTGCTATTGTCAAGGGTGCAACATCCAGGCACATGTCGTTCCATGGCCTAAAGGTTGATAGGAAGTATGAATATCCATCAATGGAATGAAACTACCTCATCAAATGCGATAACAATCATCTCTTGCCTAACACTTCCAAGCCAGATGATATGAGTTAATGAAGTGTCGCAATCATCTCCAAATTAGATGATATGAGCGACAAGATGTTGCACCTTAATGCATTGCATTGCGGCTTCCTACATACCCAACTCGGACCATGAAGGGATCAAGTATGACCGTAGTTCATCCAAAGAGACAATTTGAATAGGACAAGCAACTTAATCCTATTAAGGTAAAGGAAACATTGATTTTAAGGGTCAACCGCTTCGGAAAATATGCTTAGGTATATCTAATTCACATAGCCAACAATTTCCAACTTGTGTCGCAAGGCCAAAGGCCAAGCAAAGCCTAGTCCGTATAGGCCAAGGGACTTTCGCGAGATATGCACAAGTATGCATTCTCAAGTACGCAACACGGATGAATGATGCTTTCGCATAATTCAATCTTCACCGGCTAAGCTACAAGCATATTGACGCTTACTCATCAAGTATGCACCAACATATAGATCGCATCGCATAAATGTGTATTACCGCTCATGCACATTCAACCAAAGCCCCCTCCCTATATGTGTTTTAATCGCATTTCCTTATGTTTGGAAAAAGAAGGTTAAGGGACATCCATCGAATGCACCCTAGTGATGCATCATCACGACATAATAGTTCTTTAGCACTATAATGTGTTCTCGGTAAGCTACACGGGACAACGATGCTTCCTCTAGTAAACATCACGACATGTTAATGCCTTAACATTATAATGCTTTCTAGGGTAAGCAACATTGGATAAGTGATGCTTCCTTGGGTAAGCATCCTCAGGTAAGCTTCACGGGATAGTTATGCTTCCTTGAGTAAGCATCCTCGAATAAGATTCATAAGGTCTGTGTGATGCTTCCTTGAGTAAGCATCAACTTTTAACCAACACCTCCTTCATATGTATGTCTTGTCAGCATTCCCATAAGTATATAAAAAGAGGGTAAAGGGTATTCCTCTACTGCACTTTCTAATGATGCATTCTTGGGTATGCATCATGGACCAGGGAAGCTTCCTTGGGTAAGCTTCATAACAACATGGATGCTTTCTTGAGTAAGCATCCTCGGGTACACTTCATAGGGTCAATGTGATGCTTCCTCAAGTAAGCATCAACTTCTAACCAACACCTCCCCCTTATATACGTCTTATCAGCTTTTCCATATGTTTGGAAAAGAAGGGTAAGGGACATTGATTAATTGCATTTTCTAGTGATGCATTCTCGGGTATGCATCATGGATCAGTGAAGCTTCCTTGGGTAAGCTTCATAACAATATGGATGCTTCCTTGAGTAAGCATCTTCGGGTACACTTCATAGGGTCAATGTGATGCTTCCTCGAGTAAGCATCAACTTTTAACCAACACCTCCTCCCTATATATGTCATATCAGCATTCATAGGGTCAATGTGATGCTTCCTCGAGTAAGCATCAACTTCTAACCAACACCTCCTCCCTATATATGTCTTATCAGCATTTCCATATATTTGGAAAAGGATGGTAAGGGACATTCATCTGCACTTTCTAATGATGCATTCTCGAGTATGCAATACTGTATAATAGTGCCTTAGCACTATAAGTGTTCTCGAGTATGCAACATAGAGGCAGCGATGCTTCCTCAAGTAAGCATCTTCGACTTTTGGTAAAATTATTATTGTACCCCTAAATGACCGTTTTTGCCCCTAGTGTATAAGATTACTATTTTAACCATGAATGATTGTTTTTCCCCTGGTGAGTAAAATTACACTTTTACCCCTGAATGACCCCATGGTGTGTAAAATTACTATTTTACCCTTGAGTGACCATTTCGCCATAAGTGTGTAAAATTACTATTTTACTCTTGAGTGACCACTTCGCCACTGGTGTGTAAAGTTGTTATCTTACCCCTTTGTAAAAAATACGGGTGTTACATTTTCTTTGTAGTTATTGGACTAATACAGAGAAACTGTATAGGTTTATAAAAATGAGTTAAATGAAGACATTCAATGACAGCAGATGAATAACATGCAGTAATTGCAGCAATGCTGAAGGTCGTGGAATGGGGTATAACAAAAGGAACTCAAAAGCTGCATCTTGAAAGTGACAGTTGTATAAACCGCAGAAACCCACGGGACAGGAGTCCGCAGTCGAGTCGGGGTTTCACCTGATCTCATTTGGTAATCTAGGGGTGAAGTGTGTGCAAGAGGTGCTCATTAGTTCGAGAATGTTTTGTCGTATAGAGATAATTTATAGATAGTTCGGTATCAAGATTATCTTTGTAAAGAGATGTTTTGAAGTCGCCACTTGACTAAGAGGAGTCAAGATCCTTTTTTAACTAGTTTGAGTTCTTTAAATAAGATCTAGTTAAGACTTACATATTCATGGTCTTCTATCATAGAGTCTGAGTAAGGAGATTCTAGCACGGGATGGGAAGGTGTTAGGCACCCATAAACCGCCTACTCATACGATTGGCATCTATTTCAAGATTAAATGGGAAAATGATTATAATTTATCTTATCAAAATGTACCTATGCATGCTTGTGATTATTGACCCGAAATATACGACCGACAGATCAATGATATTTTTATGTTTGGGGGTATACATTTTCAAAATATTAGTTGAGAGTTTTACCAAGCTTCGACTATGAATCTTGGAATTACGAGTTAACAATCAACTCTAAATATTTCAGAAGTCTAGGGAATGCAGGTCAACTTATAATATACTGAAATTACTAAGAGTCTAGTTCGACTCTAGGTTTAACATAATGGTAAAAGATTAAGGGTAATCCTAAGTATGAAAGGTATCACTGATCGAGGTGTCAAATTCGTCAAAAATATATTTCTTACTTTCTTACACTAACTAGTAGAATAATGATAAGCAGGTTTGAATCTGAGGAAGCGTTGAGTTAAAGTTGTCAATTCAAGTTTCTGAAAATAAAACTAATGCAAAGATACGAAAACAACTAAAAGAATGCAAATATGAAGATAAGAATGATTAAGGATTCTTTCTCCACTAGTGAACATGAATACAAGTGAAATCTTCTTCAAAATACATTTACTAAAAACCCTGGATAAATTATGAGTTCAACTATTCTATCAGACTCCAAGGTCACTTCGTAGAATAAGTTCTCTACTTGTTTCTATCCAATCAAGCCACTTTGAATAAGCTCTCTAGTTTAACTTTATTGACCTATGTAAGTCGGGTTGATTCTAACCACATGTTCGTAAGATCGACATGTTAACTTAGGGTTATCTTTCACACGCCAAAATCCACAACATCCCATTGCAACGTTGATGTTTTTCTACTTTTGATTGAATGCTATAACAATTACGGATTATGGTTCTAAAATCTTACTTTAGTATCGCAAACAAGATATTCAATTGTCCGTTCGAATAACTCGAAAATATTTCTTGGTCATAAACTCTGTAAAAGATAAACAATAAAACATTATTTGAAAGAAAGATTAACTCGGATAAACTCAAGTCACATAGTTTCGAAAGTATCCCTAATCAAACAAATAATTAGCTACACATAACGAAGTTCATAACAAACAAATAAAGAAAATAAAACTAGAATGTAAAAACAACTAAACCAAACAAGCAGGAAGGTGGAATGGCAGTCCTGTATTGATGATGTTGTGGTAGTGGTGTAGTGGTGTGCAAACTATGAGATGGTAAACATGTACTAAAGGCGCTGTTGCTACTGCTATGCCCTGTAAACTGCACAGAACTCCTCCTCCAGCTGTTGTTGCTGATCTCTGTGGACTGGTATAGTTGAATGGTGGTAGAGAATGACAGCTGCGAAGTGGAGATGGACGTGAATAGTAGGGTGGAGAAATCTGGAGAGGAACAAAGCTCCTCTCTATTGGGGTGGAGCAGTCGTGAGGGGTGTGGGATGTATGTTTCTGCCGCTTGGATTTCTCTTTCATAGCTCTCAAACCCCTGTAAAACTAGGTAAGTACCCATGTTTCTTAATCCAACACAAACTCTAAACTATCACCGTCTTCTACTAAATTTCCGGCATTAAACTTTTTCCAAATTTTGTCCAAATACCAACTTTCTCTCTAACTTAATCTTACATTCACATCCCATCGAAACTCTGAACTCACGAGCCACTGGAACCCATGGATAGCCGGGTAAATCTTAACTTAGCAGTGGTTCAGACCTATTATCAAACACATTGTGTGCGTTTATCTAACTGACGGAGTTGTGTACTGGCTTTACCTGAGAACTACACAAATTACCCCTTCCCTGCAATTCTAACATAAACCCATCAATCATAATTCATTCATTCATCGCAAACCCATTTCAATTTCGAGTTTACCCTAACTGTACGGCAATGTCATCATGTCTATGGCAGCAACATAAGATCTTGCTCACTGTTTTCTGCTCGGCTTCAGATTCTGTTTCTAACCCATCTTTTAATTCTTCAAAAACCCATCTTCTATTTCTTCTCAATTCTTCACCGCCATCCTCACCTCTCCGGCCATCAAACCCATAAACTTCTCTGCGTTTCAATTTCATTCTCTCGGCCAAACAATCCATCTCTACAGCAGCGACACAGCTCTTCCTTCTCACTGATTTCTATCGCTGCCATATAATCTTCCCTTGTTGTCAGCTAACCCTTGCATCGAGTGAGCTATGAAACCTGGTTCAGCTCGATTGACTGTAATCGAATATGAAAGAAAATCTCGACCTAATTTTGGTTTATAGAAAAGGATTTAGGCCCCCAAGCTTGGCTGCCCCTTATCTTTATTTACTATTAACATATGGCTGCCTGAAGTGATGTAGGGCATGTCTTTATCAAACTCAGCTGGTTTCCCCTTAACAATAGCTAGGATCTGCACATTACTTACCTTGTAAAATAACCGTTTTGCCTCTTTTGCTCCCAATTTAGTGAATCCTTCTTTTTTTTCGCACGTAACTCTAAAATACCTATAAAATTAGAAAACAAAAGTAATATACACAAAATACAAAAGAAAATAGCAAAAAATTCATACCAATTGATTAGTAATTAAGGTGTTTTGGCACTTATCAATCACCTAATAATCTCATGTGACTAAAGGTTCAATATTAGAGTTTAGGAAAACTCTGGAAGTATTAACAAAGAATTAAGGGAATCTCTAAACATGAAAGGACATCGCTTGTAGTCTGGTATGAATATGGGTTCAATATTAGAGTTTATGGAAGCTCTAGAGATAGTAACAAAAAATTTAAGGGTAATTCTATGCATAAAAGGGTGTCACCTAATAGTCTCGTGTGACTATGGGTTTAATGTTAGAGTTATGGCAACTCTAGGGATAGAAACAAAGAATTTAAGGGCAATTCTATGCATGAAAGGGTATCCCCTAATAGTCGTGTGTGACTATGGGTTCAACGTTCTAGAGTTTAGGGCAACTCTCTGGATATGTAATTGACTTGTATAAGGAGTTTAGAGCTATTCCATATGTCTTTCTTTGAGGTTAAAAGTTTGGAGATAATTCCGAGTATTGAATGTAAATGAAAATTTCAGATAAATACCGATAACCTGCAATTTTGCCCATTGGTGATGGGATAAGAGATTATCACCGTAATTCTTGTTTATCAAGAACTATAAAGAATTTTAGCCATCCTTTTTTATTTATGTATGTGACCTTAGCATGAGAGGGGAAACCGCTCTATACGCTCACCATTAGGTTAACCCACATGATTTAATAAATTATTAATATATAATTTATATGCGGGATCATAATGTGAGAGGCAAAGCACTCTATGCTCACATTTAGATTTCCCACGATGCAAATCAATCATAAATTACACTACAAAATAAATGGTTAGAAAATAAATGAACAATAAATTTTACGTGCGATCATAATGTGAGAGGAGAAACCGTTTTATGCTAACATTTTGACTTGCCCACATAAATTAAATATGACGAATATACCTTGAATTCCGATTTTTGATGTACAAGGGTTTCTATACTATTTCCCTTGTTTTAGGTAAGTATGCTAAAAGTAGTTAAAGTATCAGCAATTTAATGCTAATCTCTTAAAAACTTTTAAGAAAATTGATTGATTGTTTCTAATTTTTCTCAAATTAAGGTATTGACTACTTAGAACAATAATACCTAAAATTTTGATGAAAGAAATAATGCTCTTTGATTGGAAAAGAAACAAAAATACATGAATATTTATTTAAGTAGGATTTTTGGTTGTGAAATTGGAACTTATAAGAAGAAGGATTTTCTATTTTGATATAGATAATAACTCTTCTTGACTGGTGTGTTGTGTTGTTCAAAATGTGGTAAGTTATGTTTATGCAGTGATTGAAAAAGGGTGTAGGAGTAAACGAGGTACATAGAAAATATTTAAAAAAAAGGGGACGATGGATATATTTGGATTTCTTTCTTTTTTTTGTGTGTGTAAAGGGATTTTGGGTAATGTATACGGTGATTTCCTTGGTGAGAAGAATTTTTTTTTTTTAGTAGAAAATGTGGTTTTTAGTGGGATTTGAGAAGAATAATATTTGTTTTTTTGGGTAATGGGTGTTGAATGGGGCGTATGATTGGTGCAGAAAGTGAAGTGGAAAGAGAAAATGGAAAAACTTTTGAAATGATAATTTTATTTTTTATTTTTACTTAACCTTTTTTTTGGTTTTTTTTTTCTATTTTTTTTCTTTTTTTTGTTGGGTGGTGAGATAAAATATAGAAAATATTTTCTACTTTGGATAACGAGATAAAGATAGAATTTTATGGGATTTTAGGAAAATGGTTTGTAATCATGGGTAGTGACATGAGTGATTGGGTCGTGTTTTGTGGGCTTAACTTAGGAAGTATAGAAATTCCTAATCGTTCCATAGAAATTTTTTCTTGCACGCGGATTTAAAACATAATATTAATATTTTTGTGGAGGGTATAAAATTGGGGTATCAACAACCGTAAAAATATAGTAGCTGTTATTAATAGATCAATAGGTAATGTCAAATGGACTACGTCTAGTATTATTTAAGATTTTTTATTTTGTCTAACTCTACCTAGTTAAAGAGTGGAAAATTACTTTTATAAGGAGATAAGGTAGCTAACTCTTGTGATGATACTCTAGCAAAACATGCTAGGTATGAGATGGTTAGTGATGAATGGTTTTTTCTATCAGATTTTCTACTAATTGATCTGGAAAATGACTTGAACGATGTAATTCCTTACTTTGATTAATCTTAAATTCTTTTTTATCCAAAGAAAACAAAATAATATTATTGTAGGGAAATTTTTTGGACCGTCCAAAAAACCCGGACCATGTTAATGGTTAGTCCACCCGGGAAACGTACTTACCCATTAGTCCAAAAACCTATTCAAAAAACCCATTTACCATTCTACCCATAACTATTCACGTGTGGACATCCCACGTCTTCCACCTCCTACACTACTCTACTTCTTAACGGGCAAAACGTTCATTTACTCCACCAACACCAGTTACACCACTCGACTTCCATTAATCTCAAACTCAAAACTTAGAAACTTAAAAACTAGGGCAAAAACAAAAATCGAAAATCAAAACCTTAAATCCAGTGATCAAAAACCGAAACTCAACAGAATTAGCAGCATTTTGATTTCTTACAATATTATACAAACTAAAACCTAACCTACTGATCAGCATTATACTACTTCAAAAAATCCATTTAAAAAATGGGTACAAAACAAAAAATCAACAGAAGTATAAAGGAAACTGTGATTGAAGAACAAGATACTCCTAAATCTCCACCACAGAAAAAGAACAAGAAAGCTTCTAAAGTAGATTTTATACCCAAAAAATCAAAAAAAAAAAAAAAGCAGAATGAAGTTGTTGATTCTCCAACAACATAAAGAAAACAAAACAAAACAGATTGTTGTTGATTCTCCAGCAAAATCAAAACAGAAAAAGAACACAAAAGTTATTGGTTCTCAAACAAGATCAAAAACAATGAAACAAACTATTGTTGATACACCAGCAAAATCAAAAAAGAAGAGACAAAATGAAGTTGTTGATTCTCCAACAACATCAGAAGAAAATGTAACAGCTGTTGTAGATTCTCCATCTACAAAGAAGAAGAACAAAGCTATTGTTGTTTGTTCTCCATCTACATCACAGAAAAAGAAGAAGGGTGTTGCTGTTTCTGCCAAAAAAGGTACATATCATTGGTGCATATCAATATATAATTTGCTCTGTTCATGTTGTAGGAGTTAGGTATAGCATACAACATGGGTACATATCAATATATGTTTATTTATTTTTTCATGTTTTAGCACATAGATCTAGCATGCATCATAGGGTAAATATTGATATGTACTTGGTTTTTAGTATATACTTAACAGTACATATCAGTGTATGCTTATTTTCAAAGTTATAACATCTAGATATTGAATTGGATAAGTACATATTGATATGTACTTTGTTCTAGATATTGAATTGGATAAGTATATATCGATATGTACTTTGTTCTAATCTTGAATTGGATCAGTACATATCAATGTATACTTTGTTCATGATATATCATATACATATCAACATATAAAAAAAATATATACTTTGTTTTATATTATAGTACATATTGATATATTGTAGGGATATTGACAGTGTGTTCATTATGCAGTTGGTGTGAAGAAACCCACAAAACATGCACCTGCCAGGAAGATCTACAAAAGTGGGTTCATGGGGATTTGGTCGCTTGTCAAAGAAATCAAGGCAGAAAAGCTTGAGTTGAGTGAAACTCAGTTGCGCATAATCAATGAGCAATCGTATGAAAACCTTTTTCTGATGTTTTGGTACACAAATCTGGGTGCAGATCATTGGATGAAGAATGAAACTGCTGTGACCACTCTTATAAAGTGTTATAAGAGAAGTAAAGTTGCAGATGAGCTCAGATTTGAGTTCAAAAGGCATGGAGTTTCGCATATTCTAACATCCACTTCTGAAGAAGTAGGTGTTATCTTTGGAATGCCAAGAGCAGCAAAAAGACATCATGAAGATATAATGCTGACATCTAGAGGTGGATATAGAAATAGTGCTTTCTTCCGGAGGTTCTTTGTTGATGTACCAAAGACCAAAAAGGTTAACAGAGTGAGGATACATGAAGAAGTGTTGAAACTTCTAAGAAAAAAAACAAGCAACTGAGAAGAATGTTGAAGAAGACGAAAGTGATGAAGAAATTGGAAGTGATGAAGAAAAAGAAAGTGAAGAAGATATTGAGAAAAAAAGTCAAGAAGTGAGAGATGCTGAAGACTTGGTAAAGCTTATATGCCTTTTCATGTGTATCACTTTGTTTTTCAGAACAAAAGATGCACATGCCTTGACTGTATTTCTGCTTGGCTCTAACGCCGATAAGAACAAAAGTACATAGGTCTTGTGGAGGATCTAAAAGCTGCGAAAAATGTGTCATGGCCTGATTTGATACATTCTTACCTTGAAAAGTCATTAAATGACAATGTCAACGCAGTCGAGAGTACAACAGGGTGTCTGAACTATTCGTTGGTAAGAATACATACTAATTTTTTTTTAGTAGTTCACTCAATGAAATAATGATTTACTCTTAAATTTTTTTTGTGATTTTTTTTTCCAAAACAGATTTGGTATGCAGAGCATACATATTTGCTGGAACTTGAGGAAATAAAGACGATTCCAGAAAAAATGTTTGTTCCGAGAGCTGCAAAATGGAATCTGTCAAAGTTATGTGCTGAACTCCAAAAAGATATTGATAAAACTGAATATAAGGTAAGAAAAATATGTACTTATTTATTACATTTATGATGTTGTGTTATCATACAGTATACAATGATATGTGTTGAATGTATGATATTTTTTATCCTATAGTATATACTGATTTGTACCTCATGAAAAAACTTGCTTTTGTATAACATATTTCTGAGTGCATATTTTGTTGTTTTGGTACAGTTCAATGACAATTTCAAGGTTCAATACACCAATGAAGAAAAGCAAATTCTGAACAGAGTTGAAGAAGAGAACAGTGAAGATGAAAAGGAAGAAGATAAAGAAGAAGACAAAGAAGAAACTGCAGCAAAGGATATGGAACAAGATAACTGGAAAGAAAGATATGAAGATCTGACAAAGACAACATTTGAGGAATGGAATGAAGCTAATACTATGAATCATGAGGATGGACCGCTTGATGCGTCAAAGCTTCTGCAAATGTTGCATGACATTTACATGAAAGCTTCTCCCATGCATCCTGAAAATGGAGGAGAGTTTCTAGACTCGTTTGATGGGAGTCCCACACATTTAGGCACTAACCCAACAGGAGAATTCCCATCTCCTACTACTCCAACAGATCCTCTTCGTGAAAACATAATAAAAGGTGGAGTAGATTTGGGAGAAGACGTGCCAACTGTTCTGACATCAACTCCAGATGAAAAAAATGATGTGAGTGACACCACCTTCAAAAGGGTGCCATTTATTGTTGCATTTTCAACACCACCTTCAGTGCGCAGGTTCTGTGGTGTTGATATTGATATTATCAAAACATGGGCTAGATCTGACCTGGAGGAAGAGGTCAAAAGATGTAGGAGAAAAGTAACTCACAGGTAAGTAATGCTGGCTAGTCTCACTCTTTATTACAAAATGTGTTTATCAAATAAAACTATACATATCAGTATGTACTTGATTAAAGATGTGTTTTATTTTTGTCATATACCTGTACATATCAAATATGTACTTGAATACAGATGTGTTTTATATATTGTCATATAGATGTACATATCAGTATGTACTTGATTACAGATGTGTTTTGTTATTGTGATTTAATTGTACATATCAGTATGCATTTACCTATCATGAATAAAAACTTTGTGGTTGCAGGATGATTTGACTGGGCTTGAACAACAAGCAATGAAGAAGGTGCAATTGACCAGAGTCTTGAAACGATAAAAGAGATGTCACAGAACCCAGAGGTTGAAAAAAAGGCGTTGAAACTCTGGTCGACAGCTTCGTCGGCATGAGAATCCCTTTGTTTACTGCGATAGCTAAGTTTGAAGACATTGAAAAATTCCCATTTGAAGAATTTTTAGACTTAGCCATTTCAAGCAGGGATGTTTATGATGAGCAATATGAATCTCTCAGCCTAGAAAATGGTAGTTTTTCAAGCCATACTACTCTATTTGGGATTGATATTCGCAAACAATTTGATAATTTATTTGGAAATGATTTGCGATGTATAGAAGTTCAACAAGTTATAGCTCAGCCAACCCAAATAAACCCAGAGAAAGATGCGGTTCAAGTAACACCTGAGAAAGAAAGTGACCAGGAGGTATTGATGCGTCGGAAAACCGACTTTGTTTTACCGCAAGCGAACAGTGTCGAAAGATGTAGATGAGAAAATACGGTTCGATCCCACGAGGAGTTTGTGTTAAAATATTTTTTTAGGTTTTATTTATAAAGAATTAAATTAAAAACTGAATTAAAACTACTTAGTAAATTTTGAAAACAGTAATAGGAAAACGTTAAGGTTCCGGGAATGCGTTGTAGATTAGGGTTTAATTGCGTTCGTCACAAAGGGTCTCGATTTTACTCATGTAAAATAGAAAATCTAGCTACTAATACATGAAAGATTTTTCTTTTAAGAATCGAAGAAATAATTTTCAAAACGAATTGTTTGTTCTCAACCTAAGGTAGAATTTCGAAGTACTAAGTATACGTGGCATAAAGAGTCAAAAAATATTCATAAAAAACGATTTCATACAAGGTTTCAACGAGTCCTTCTACTAATCAAACTATGAACTATACGTGGCATAGAACATGAAAAATCATCGAGAAGGTAAAACGTTGAGAGAGAGACAAAACATTGATATTAAGTTCATACAGTTGAAAACCCTAGTTTTGAAACACAAAGAAAACCATCTCTACGAGTTCATCCTTTCGCCCTAACAAGAGAATTAGCCCAACATGGCTTTCTCAAAAGCCATACAAATTAATTAAGAAAATAAAATAAAACTAACCAGGTGATGTTCTTTGTACTGTCCGTGAAGCTTCTGTATCCGGAGGTATCTCAGCGTCCAAGTATAGCTACGTAAGCCTATGTCTGTGGTGTGGGTATGTGTATTTATAGAGGTTACTACAACCTCTTTTAAGAATCCTAACTGAATTAGGAAAGCACCGACCACTGTATTTCCGTGTTATACACGGTTTAGTTCTTCTTTCCTAACTTCGTCTTTCCCACAAGAAAATATCGGCACACTCCTTCCAAACTTGAGCCGAACACTTCCCTTGATTGCCAGACTCTTCTTTCCTTCTTTTCTTCTCAACTGCCAGATAACCCATCGAGCTTCATTTTGTCGTTAATCACTGCCAATCCTTAGCCTCTCTAATTCCATGTTTATCCACCACGAGTAACAGCCAGCACCATCATTACTGCCTCCTCCAATAACTCTTTACTTCCATAGCTCGAGTTCCACCAGTTTTCGAACACCATTCTCCCAGTACCAATTGCCATTAAACATCACAGTTAACATCTCATCATCATTAAATCAGTAGCATCAACTTCTCCAACCATCAAACACCTCACCGCCATTATCTGTCACACTCACACACATCATCACCTTCTCTGTCTTACATCACCCTGTTGTGATCATCATCTCAACACTGCCAGCATCATGATCTACATCTCTGTTTTGAATTTAGGAAGAAGAAAGGTGTGGCCCCGATCAATTCTTGTTGGCGCCCCATCAATATTTAAAATTCGGCAGCCTTAAGAAAATGAGCAGGTGCTCATATAAATATTTGAATTCCAGCTGCCCCATAACGTCTGAGGGGTGTCAATAGCAGTTACCCTGGAAATGACCAATTTGCTCTTAGTATTCGTTTCGCTCATAACTTTCTCATTCGAAGTCAGAATGACCTCGTTCTTTCACCGTCGGCTTCGTAATCCAATTATCTACAGGATGGAGGGTAGAAATCCTGGAATAGACTGAGTTCCACTGGGTCTCTGGAAATTCTTCTCTTGTAAAGCTCAATTTCACTTGTTTCAGAGATGTAACATAATAAAACACATAAACTACAAAAGTAATAATAACACACGGTAATTCACATAAAATCTAGCAAATAAGTATAAGGAAATGATACTTAAAATATATAAATTATGCACTTATCAGGTATATCTCCCTAACTGTGATAATTTACCTTTATTGTCATTGTTTGAAAAAATATGATTCAAATATAGTACTGAAAATCTGGATTCAAAAATGCAGGAAAATGAAGTTACAACAACCCAGACGTCAAGAGACGTTCCCCTTGCAATCAAACTTTCCAGGATGACTGCTGAAAAAGCAAAAGCAAAACCAAAGGTTCTTGCAAAGAAGACAGTCAAGCCAAGAGAAGAGGTTAGCAGAAGGGTAACCCGTGCAAATCCTGGGAAGAAAACAGATCCATTATTTGATAGTGGAAGTATGTTTTCTGAAAAGAAAAAGCCAAGAACTGAGAATAGAAAGAAGACAATAAAGACAACAAAAGCCAACAAAGCTAAGAAAGCTCAACTACCAAGAAAGAAATTCTTGGATCTTCTCAAGTCACCACTCTACGAGAGTATGACAGCAGAACAACTAGAGATTCTACTTCCGTACTTTCTACCCTTCATTTTAATTTTAAATCAAGAAAGTTTTGCAGTACATATAAAAAAAAAAAACTTACTTCATATATGTGTTTTTGTTATAAATGTGCAGCTTTGTTGCTTGAAGAGTAGAGAACGGAGGTGGTATCTGTGTAAGCGGGACTACAATGGAGGATCTGGTGTTCAAAAGATCATTAGAGCAAGATCTCCTAAACTATGCTCAATATAAGCTTCAACTGGCTTTTGAACAAGACCAAGCAAATATTGCCGAAGAAAAAAAATACTTAAAGGTGTTGCACCTGGATCCAACTGCTTGGGTATGTGTTTTTTTTTTCTTATTTTATACTTTTGAACATTGGTTATAAAAAACAGTATATATTGATATAAACTTTTGTGAAATAACCTATTAAACGTTTCCAATTTTCAGTATCATGTCGAAAAGCCAGACTTTATTAAAGGGGAAGAGGTGAATGTTATCATAATTCCAATAGTGAAGATGAGCGAATACATTGAAAAGATACTTGTACCAATGTGCCATGACAACATGCATTGGACCCTGCTGGAGTTTGAGTTTAAAACAGAAACATTCAAACATTATAACTCATCTGTGGCGTTCAAGGAACATTGCTATGCAAATTCCAAGACAATAACTTAATACATGTTCCACCCTATCAACCAGTTTTTAGACGAGCACAAAAGAAACATGCTGACCACCGTACATTTCACTGACTGTGAATGTCCCCAACAAGGGATCTGGCCAGACTGCCTTCTTTATGTGATGCATTTTATAAAGAGGAGAGCAAAGACTGATTGTGATGGGAAAAGTTGGGGGGATGATGTTAAACTGATGCAGAAGATTCAGCTGAAAAGAATCAAGTTAGCATGCAAGTTGTTGACAGCAACTCATCCTGAAATCAGTTGGGAACCCTCCGAATGAAAAAACATATTTAACTGCATAGTTGGTACATTTTGTAGATCTTGGTCTGAGGAGAAAAGTTGGTACATTTTGGTTTTTGGTCTGTGCAGGGTTTTGTGGGTACTACTTCATTAACTTTCTTATTTTGTTTACTTATTGAACTTGGTTTCTACATTTCAACTTGGTTCTTAGTTAGTATGTTAATACATATATGTGATGATCTTTATTAGCATTGTAAGGTTTCTTTTTAATTTTAGAGTAATATAGAAAGGTAGAACAAATTGATATGTGCTAAAAAGTACATATTGATATATACTTTGTTCTGAAACTCTGAACCAATAGATTCATAATCTAAAAGCAAGTACATATTGAAATGTACTATGAAGTACATATTGATATGTACTTTGTCCTGAAACTCAAAACCAATATATTCATAATCTAAAAAGCAAGTACATATTGAAACAACTACAAGATTACTAAAAAAATAAAAGAAAAATGTATTGGGAATAAAAATCACTAATAACTCTGAAATTAAATAAAAATGTATTACTAAAACGAGGGGGCGCTGCCCCCTCGACCCCCGTATAGAGTGAATGACATTATACCAATTGTTCATACATCATTTTAGATGGAGCAAAATATAAGATTTATATCATCAAATTCAAATTCTGTCATTAAGAAACATAGCTCAGTTGGCACACAAACAAGTTCTGAAAAAAGAAACGTAAAAAAAAATGCAACCAGTATCTTCTAAAAAGAATTTAAATCTAAAATATACTAAAAAAAAACTGTAATGAAATTAATTCTCATCCGTAATAGGATTTTGTAATGTATACTGACGGGTAACATTGCGTGTAGCCTTGTTGTGATGAGCTTTCATTTTACAATTTGAACATGTAACAGGATTTTTGCTCATCCTGGAGGAGGAACTACTATTGGTGGCAGGACAGTATCTTCTGCAGTATACTCATCAGGCATGTGGTATATTGAAAAACATAAATAAGAAAAAACTATTATACTTGTGCAGTTTTTGTTGATGTGTGTTACACTAAAAATCAATATGTACTATGTTAGTTTTAGTTTATGGTTTATATATACTGCTTAAAACCATTCTCATGTATGATACTACCATATAAAAATCAATATGTATTTCTTAAAAACTTACCTATCATGATTAGGAAGAGGTCTGGTAGCGTTTGAATATAGCTGGCAATAATAGATAACTTTGAAGTATTCATCGATATAATCAAGGAACTTTCCCCCAAATGCAGCAATGGCTGCAGTAGCATGCGACATGGAAAACCATACACGCGCCATCTTTGGCAAGTACAACTCTTTTACTGTAGATCTACCATATGAGACCGGCAAAAAACAAAGAAAAACAAGCATATTATTTTACGCAGTATATATTGATATTTGCACTACACAAACAAAAAAATAGTATAGTGGATATCTCAGTTCAAAAGAGCAGGTTACCTAAAAAAACTAACCTTGGGGAATGAACTTCAAAGACGTGAGCATATGACTGACTAACTTTCCAAGGACGACCAATTTTTTGAATGTGTAGTTCAAGCAAGGCTTGATACACAGGGGTTAAGAGTTCCGAATCCATCAAAAGACTTTCTTCACGACGTTCAGACATCAACTCCATTACCCGAAGCCTACATGATAATTTTTTTTTAAAAAACAACAAACATATAGTACATACATGCTTGTAGAGTTACAAGAAACTTATAAAAACCTGATTGTGTCATAGAGAGCACAAGGAGGTAACTTCTTCTCGCGGTGAATCCAATTATTAAAAGACTCAGCAATGCTTGAAGAAGTTTGACCATACCTACAACCTGGGAAGTATGCACTAAACCACTTTTCCCTAGGAATGTTACGGCAGTATTGAGCAACCCAAGGCCTGCCTAGATAAACCATTCCTTGAAGACCTTCTTCATATCTAGCTGGAGAAAGCGCATATGTTGCTTTTTGGAAACAGTCCACTACTTCTTTATATTTTTCATCATCCTTACTGATGGGTAAGTTCTTTTTCAAGTGGAAAAAACAATAGCTATGATAAGAATCAGGGAAAACTTCAGGAATTGCATTCAACAAACCTTCACCCTGGTCAGTCAAAAAGGTGATGGGACGATGGTCCATAAATTTTTTAGTATTGTTCATAAACCAATGCCAATTATCATTATCTTCGCCAGGAGCTAATGCATATGCAAAAGGATAAAAACCTGGAAAACAAAATATAAAAAACCATATCAATATGTACTTCATGTCTTGATTACATATGTGTTTTATTGTTTTCATATAGTTGTACATACCAAATATGTACTTCATGTCTGCACCTTCAAAAAATATGTTATACCTACAGTGTATATCAATATGTACTTTATGTATGATGTGTATGATCCTAAAGTACATAAAAAACAGATACATATCAAAAATATGTACCATATAAAAAAGTTACCTTGATTTCCATTAAGACATGTAGCATCCATTAGACCTCCTTTAAACCTCCCAGTAAGAAATATAGCATCAAAAAAAAAAATCATTGGACAAATTTTTTATAAACCTCTCTACAAGCTCCAAAGGAAATAAAAAGTCTGTGGAATCTCTTTGTTGCATCGTTGAAATCAAAATCAATATAAGACCCTGGGTTGGATTCCCGAAACAGCAGTGACCCACCAAGCAAGATCAGTGTATGACTTTACATCATCACCAAAAATCATTTCATGCGATAAATCTAGTGCATGATATGCGTGGTGATACTTGATGTTGATCCCTCCACCAACTTTAATGTAATCCATAATCTCTTGCGGCTTTATGAGAGGGTTGTGCTTGACACGCTCATGAACTAAATGATTTACAAGATTCCTCGAAACAGTTGGACTCCTCAACCTATAACCAGAGCCACAAGTGTGCCTACCCATGTAATACTTTATCTTAAACACATCCAAAGACCCATTCATGGAAACCGCGTGAAGCATCCAAGAGCAACTGTCATTGATGCATCTGGATGTGAATCTCTCAAGGTCATTCTTCAATTTTTTAACCTTATATCCAATCCTCAAACAATATTTCTGACATGCTAACCGAACAGCTTCAACACCACCATGGAAGAGATGGTTTTTATCTTCAAAAAGATTTTCCCAACCATCAGAAAAAAGAACACTTGCAACCTCTTTAGAATCTTTCAAATAACTGTTCCTAGCACTCAAAACCAACTCAGCACTGTTGTCAATATCAGTAATTGTCAAAGAATTAGATGCACAGGATAACACAACATCAACATGCAACTCAAAGAAATCTGAATTCTTCGTAAAATGCAATGCAGCACCTTGAAGGGATACATAAGCAAGTACAGGGACTTTCACTCCATTTTCAACATAATTAACAACAATAGTTGATGGAGTCAACCAGCTCCACGCATTACAAATAGTAAACTTCAAATCTTCCAAAGTCGAAGATAACGTAACCAAATATGCAATGTGGTGTTGCTTGTGGTATACATGAGAGTAGCAAAAGCTATTTGGATTAGAACCAACACCTGACATGTTGAACCTGAAGAAATGTGATGCATATAAAATAACACAAAAACACAAAAATCAAAACATATATTTTAAGATGATAGGAATACTAAATCTACAATACAACATAATATGAATTGTTTTAGAAGTATCACACATATTATAGAAACACACATAACAGACAAACAGTGCAAACAAAATATGTACTGATTAAAAAAAGGTATACTATAAAAACAGTATATATCGAAAAAGTTAAGAAAAAACATTACGTATTAATATGTACTGAAGAAACATTCAAAACATACAGAAAAAGAAAGAACAAAAATCATGATTCCCTGAAAAAATAAAAGAAAACCAAATAAAACATATTATCAAACAACATGTAAAAACACTGAATACGACAATATAATGAAAAAAAAGAACGATTACAAAATCAGTTTCGAAAGATGAAAAGAAAACTAAAACACGAACAAAAACGAGATCGATCATGGAATTCAACAAAATGTACATCATAGAAAACGTTTCTAATCCAGATTTCAGTATAAGAAAACAAACAAAACATGAAATCAAGTTGATTATCATGATTTCAGTTAAAAACAAAAACAAAAACAGAGATTGACGGTACCTGGAGAAAAATACAGAGAAGAAGATTAAAAGAAAATTACCTGGAGATTGACGATACCCTAAAACTGAAAAACACCACTGAAGGGGAAAGAGAAGAAAGAGAAGAAAAATCTATGAGTTACAATTGACTTTTTTTTAGAAATTTCAATTTTGGCTAAATATATAGTTGGTAGAAGAGAGGGGTATTTATGAAATATTGAAAATCGGTTTCTCATTGTTCTCACGTGAATTGGACGCGTGAGTAACAAAACTAATCAAAAAATATTAATGATCAAAGCGGATTTTGATGTAGGATTAGAGGTTAAATGGATCCCTAATATAGGATTAGCTAGTAATTCTTAGATTATTGTATCATTCTATAGTCGTGAAATTCAAA